>CM024520.1:27483795-27679395 GCA_014182375.1 Eucalyptus virginea
CTTGTGCAAATTTCATCACCAACAGTTGGTCATTAACATATTTTGCATTTATTAATGCTTCAATTTAATTATTTTCCCAACTTTATAAATTTTAATTTGGTTGTATCATGGATATAAGTTAGTATTTTTTTACTTACTTTCTCATATTTAATATGCTATGTAGCCATTCAAATAGTGGAAAAAATGGAAGCCCCATAATTTAATGTCTCTGATAAAAAAAAAAGATATAAAATTTAAAGGAGCATGAGGTGTTGTTTAGAAGTGACAATAAAATTTGAAAGTAAATTGTAACTAAAATTTAGTTTAAGTACTTTGTTCTGTATTTATAACAAAATCTATGATATAAATAGGTTATGATTTATGTATCTACACAATCCCATTTTCTTTTTTCTGTTTGGCATTTCAATTACAAAAAGATTGGAGCTACCCGATCATACAAATGCGGAATGCTTATAAAGATGAATCTTAAATATTTCGATCATTTGCATGATACATAGTGTATTAGTGTCATCTCCATAGCGCCCATTATATATAGCACATCCCTTGAAACTCAAAGTTGATGCCCCTCAAACTTAAGGTGGTCATCTTGACATTTGCTTTGAGTTTGGAAATAGTATCAAAAAGTTGAGGATGATTATCTAAAGAATACTAAATCTATCGTATGGTAGTCAATTTAGTTATAAATTATGTGGTCCTACCAACTGCAAGGTAAAATGAAAAGAAAGAGAAGAAAGAAAGGAAAGAAAGAGGAAAAAATTCAAAAAAAATTCAGAAAATTGAAAAAATCCAAAAATTATCAATGTTAGTGGTGGCCAAGCCATGTAGAATGGCCAACATCTATATTAGCAATTTCTAGTCATAATTGCCTGAAGGACTGTAAATCGTCAAAATGTTTAGAATTGAATTTGCTACTGTATAACAAGTTTAGTACTTTTTGGACAATTTTTTTTCACAAATTCACTAATTATACAACAAAATAATTCCTTATTTGCATGAATATAATCATTGTGTATGCAAATTTGTTAAAATTGTGTCTATCATGTGGCAAATTATTAAGCAAATAAAATGTGCAATTTTTGAAGGATGCATGTGCTAGGTTTGATGCATGGAAAAAGCTAAGTTCATTTATTTAAAAATCACAATAATAATAATAATAATAATAATAATAATAATAATAATAATAATAATAATAATAATAATAATAATAATAATAATAATAATAATAATAATAATAATAATAATAATAGTAATAATGATGATGATGATGATGATGATGATGATGATGATGATGATGATGATGATGATGATGATAATAATAATAATAATAATTATAATAATAATAACATTATTATTGTTATTGATGTTGTTATTATTATTGTTATTGTTATTATTGTTATTGATGTTGTTATTATTATTGTTATTGTTGTTATTATTATTATTAAATAGCCCAAGGGGAAAATAAAGTGGTAGAATTTGTCTTTGTAGAGAATCTCGCTAAATGCCTAATCTTGATAAATCTTTTTAGTCTAAGCACAATAAGAAATTATATAGGATCAATATTGTAGGAACTTTTAGACAATAAAAGATAGACAATACATGTTTGATTACACGCTAAACCAAATTTATACGGTTTTTCATTTGGATGACTTGCCAAACCTTTGCTCCAGTCTTATTTAGGCTTTAATAGATTGGCAGAAAATGAATAATTTGAAAAATATTTTCTTAATAATGATCACTTATATTGTTTGTAAAAATGAATAAATGAAAAATATTTTTCATCGTCTACGAAAATATGCAGTTAATAAAAATATTTTTATTGATTAATTATTTTAAGCAATATAAGTAATATTTTCGAGAAAACATTTTCTAAATAATTCATATTTTGTAAAATAATAGTATTTATTTCGTTGGCCCAAAATGTTACTACCTAGGGAGACCTCGTGATTCATGTGTGGAGGCATAATCCCATAAGAAGATTATTTTTTAAGCTATAGTTTTTGAGATAGGAGCAAGAGAACCCCACTTCTTGTTTTTTGGTCAGAAGAAAACCCTCACTTGACCAATAAGGTTAATTGACAAGATCTTAGTGATGATGAAAGCTAGCCTAGTAACACGCCTGTATATGAAGTCGACTTCATTGAACGGGAAACATGTGGGAATCCGCGAGGCAGCGGTAAATTATGCACGAATCAGTGAAATATCTTTTGTGGGAAATAGTGTAACATCATTCCGCCGAAAATGACTTTCATTCGATTTACACGTAATATCATTTAGTATCGTGAACGCAATTGCCACATCTTTTCTCTGAAATGCTGTTAGTACGATATGATCCCAATCACTAAGAAACTTATTAGAAACATTAAGTTGCTTCGTTTCGTGAAAGATATTACGTTTTAAAAAAAAAATATTTTTTAAAAAGTCATTTTTCAGTATTCGGTTAAAATCTGAAAATGAATTGAAAAATATTTTCTATCATTTAGTATTTAATTTAATTTTCTTCAGTGCACTCATTTTGATCATTTATATTTATATTTATATTTTCTTACGTTATTGTTTATTTTATTTTCTTTTTTAAAAATTAAAATTTATTATTTTCTTTTTCTTTTATTTTTTCTTCTCTTTGTTTTTATTTTTTCCTTTTCTTTCTTTTTCTTTTCCTCAATCAATTGTCGACCATGGCGATAGCCAACAAGCTTTGCCATAGGGCGAAGCTTGGGCCGCGCTGCCCCTTGGCGACGCTTGAGCCTCCCCGCCCTATAGTGACGCTCAAGTGTCACTGGTTTGTGAGGCTTGAGCCTTGTTGCCTTCTAGCGATGCTCAAGCGTTGTCGATCTGGTGAGGCCCGAGCTTGTGGCCCTCTGGTGACACTTGGGCATTGTTGATATGCAATGAGGCTCCAGCTTTGTGGCCCTCTGGCGATGCTCGAGCCTTGCGCTAATGGGTAGTCACTGACCTTTGTCGTGGCTGGCAACCAACCAAAGAAGAAGAAAAAAGAAAAAAAGGAAAAAAAATTAAAAATTCGAATTTAAAAAGAAAATAAAAATAAAATAACTAAAATGAGCGATGAAAGAAAGAATTGGTGGAAAAGGGGAAAATTTTTTTCCTGCTTTAGAAGGAGTTTTCTTCATTGGTAGAAAATGTTTTGCTTGACTTATTTATTTTCCATGAAGTGAACGCTAGAGAATTTGAAAAATACATTTATAAAAATTATCTTCCGTGAGGCAAATGGACCTTAAGTCTAATCCCAATGAAACTTCTCTATTATCTTTGCCCTGTCGCCAGGGTCAGGGACATGATTGCTGCCTCCGACATCTGCATAGTTTCATCATTGTTTAATTAAGTGTTCCATCAGCGATGTGCTTTATTGAACACACCATGAATGAGAAAGGACTTGGCATCACAATTACCAAGATATATTGAAAGCATGCTTTCTCGCTCATGTAATGAAGACACAGTTTGCCTCCTAACTATGCTTTTTTAGCTTATGCCTTCGAGTCCAGTTTTTCTATCATCAAAAAGTAGTGAAAAGACAGGTAGTCAAAGTTAAGGGCTAAGGCTGCGATTGGCCCAGGATTTTAGTAGGTTTAATAATTCCAAAGGATTTGAAGGCTTAAAGCCTTTTGGGTAAAATTTAGAGTGCTTGACAAGCTTTCTTAAAGTGTTTTAGACTGAATACTAGTCTTAAGAAAGCTGAAAACTTAAAAATGCTATTTATAAGGTTAAATAATTTTTTTTCTCTCAAAACTACCCTTACTAATTCTTTAGTTTTTTTATTTTGCCCATCGTTGTTACCATTCATCTTCTTTGCATGAGAGTGGCCAATGAGGTCGCACAACCCAAGGACTAATGCCTAAGGTCTCGCAACTGCCCAAGTGACTGTCGCTTGGGTCATACGCACAACCCTAGATAAAAAAAAAAATAGAAAAATTATAACCAAAGTCCTTTGCAGAAAAAAAAAAATCACTAAACACTGCTTAATCCAAAGTTGCTTTACAAAATTTTTCTTACCAGACATAATTTGTATTTTCCTCAACTAAAAGTCTTCACATTTTTCTAAAACCCATTTCAAAAGTCCAACCATACGCAACCCAAAGCTCTCTCCCATAGGGATTATAGTGGGTTGAAATAAATCAAACTTTTGACCCACCCAAAACCTATAAGAACATATTCAGATCGTTGGTTGCAGGTTGAGCTTAATTTGATTGAAAGAAAGGGTTTGCGACTAGTTTGGTATTTAAATGAAGAGTATCTCGAAACTCAAACTTGGCTAATAATATAACAAAAAAAAATCATTTTTTTTTTCTGAAGTAGAATACACAATTTAAGCTATTGTATCATTTATTTCTCCATTCTTATTCAAAATAAATAGGATACTTAATGATTAAGTCTTCAATTTCTCCTATACTCAATGAATGAATTTGGGACTTCATTAAAATTTATAAACCTATCTCAGTGTTTGGAATGTTTTTGGGTTCTTTTTGTGACTAGTGTTTGAGTTTGAGATAGGGAAAAGTACTAAAAAAGTCATAAACCTTTTGTATTAGTATCAATTTAGTCATAAACTTTTTAGTTGGATCAATTTAGTCTTAAATATTTTCACATTGGCACCAATTCAGTCCATTCAACTAATTTAAGCCAGAAATTGCTGACGTGGCAGCCGGTGGTCTTATGTGGCGCCATGTGGATAAATTTTACAACTTTTTAGATTTTTAATTTCTTTTTTTCTCTTTTCCTTTTTTTTTTTTCCTTTTTCCTATCTCCTTACCCCTTTGTCGATGAGGTCGCTAGCCGACCATCGCCGGCCACAGGCTGGTCGGGGCGAGGGGCCCCGCACCCTCGCTGGCCATTGGGGAGGGCCGTCGCGCCCTCTCCGGCCACAAGCGAGGGTGTCAACCCTTGCCCAAATCTAGGTGAGGGCATGGTAGCCCTTGCTTATGGTCGACAAGGGTGCGGCGGCCCTTGCTCAGATCCAGGCAAGAGCACGACGCCCTCGCTTGCCACAAGCGAGGGCATCAGGCCCTCCCCTAGATCCGAGCGAGGGTCATGACGACCTCGATTGTGGCGTCGCAGCTCTTGCCCACCACGAGAGTGGGCCTTTGCACCCTCGCTTGTAGTTGAAGAGGACGTGGCAGCCCTTGCCTGGATCTGGGCGGGTGTCGATGCCCTCGCTTGTGGCCAACGAGGGCGTGGGGTCCCTTGCCTTGACTAGCCTGTGGTCGGCGATGGTCGGCTAGCGACCTCGTTAGTTAAGGGGCGAGGAGAAAGGAAAAAGAAGAAAAAAGAAAAATAATAATTTAAAAAATCTAAAAAAATATTAAAAAAAATTATAAAACTTGTCCATGTGGTGCTACATAAGACCGTCGGTTGCCACGTCAGCAATTTCCAGCTTAAATTAACTAGATGGACTGAATTGATACTAGGTTGAAAAAGTTTATGACTAAATTGGTCCAATAAAAAAGTTTATGACTGAATTGGTATAAATACAAAATGTTTAAAATTATTTTGGTACTTTTCCCGTTTGAGATATGACCAATCATGCCTTGTGCGCACTACCATTACTATCGCCCTTTTCTTCTCACTTTTGCCCATGATTTTAAGTGAAAATCGCATACTTTACACTCTATAAGTATGGAATACATGACGATAACATATTAAAGCTCACTTCTTCTAGTATGGATGGAAAAAGTGAAAATGCACCCATCGGTGAGCAGCTGAGTTGGTTGGGCTTTGGACACTTTACCGTAAAGATCCTCGGGTTGAAATTCCGCAACTGTTAACACGTCTTAAGTGGGGAGCCATGGTGGTGGGGTCTTGTGCTAACTTGATAACTCTATAAAAATAGAGTTATTTTACCTATTTTAGGCAACAATTAATGCTAGCTTGATCTCCGTGGGACGATACTTTTTCTCATCATTATATTTCTTGTTTGACACGTGCACTTGTATTTAGAATTTTACGAACAAGTTTTTTGCACCATTGCCGGGGATTGAACCTGGGTCACCCGCGTGACAAGCGAGAATACTTACCACTCAACAAAAAGCTTGATAATATGAGTGTTTCAGTCATAAAAATTCAAAATTTGACATGTGATTTTTGTGGTGGAGGACATGTTAGCATAGAGTGTCAGGTAGGTAATACTTTCAAACAATCTAATGAAAATTCTAACTTTCTTGGGAATTTTAACAGGTCACAGAATAATCCCTACTTCAACACATACAATCCGGGATGGCGCAATCATCCAAATTTTTCATGGAATAATCAGAATGTGATGAGACCACCTGGATTCAAACAATTAGAAGAGACAAAGTCAAATTTGGAAGATATAGTTACCAAACTTGCTAACACAACTCATGACTTCATCAAAAGCACGGATGTGAGATTTCAAAACCAAGAGGCTTTAATAAGAAATCTGGAAATGCAAGTGGGTCAGTTAGCAAGCATGATGTCAGGGAGACAATAAGGTTTTTTGCCGAGCAACACAAAGAAAAATCCAATTGAAAACATAAAGGCTATTACCTTGAGAAGTGGCAAACAAGTGAGAGAAGAAGAGATTATCAGAGACAAGGAAGAGGTAGTCAATAAACAATCAAAGGAGACAAGCAAGAGTAAACTTTTTCCAGATAATCCCAAGCCATATGTGCCGCCAATTCCATTCCCTCAGCGACTCCAGCAACACAAAATAGATAAGCAATTTTCTAAATTTCTTGATGTACTTAAAAAAATTGCACTTTAACATTCTTTTTGCAGATGCTTTAGCGCAAATGCTTAGTTATGCAAAATTTTTGAAGGAGATTTTGGCAAACAAAAGGAAACTGGAGGATTATGAAATTGTGAAGTTAAATGAAGAGTGTTTGGCCATCCTACAAAACAAATTGCCTCCGAAATTAAAAGATCCAAGGAGTTTTACTATTCCTTGCACTATTGGGGATTCTTATTTTGAAAAAGTATTATGTGATTTAGGTGCAAGTATTAATTGATGCCTTATTCAGTTTTCAAGAAATTAGGATTGGGTGAGGTAAAAGCAACCATAGTGTTAATTCAACTGGCTGATCGATCAATTAAATATCCGAGAGGTATTGTGGAAGATGTTTTGGTAAAAGTTAACAAATTTATCTTTCCTGTAGATTTCATAATTCTTGACATGGAGGAAGATTTTGAGGTATCACTTATTTTAGGTCGACCTTTTCTAGCAACAGGAAGAGTTCTTATTGATGTACAACAAGGGAAGTTGATTCTTAGAGTTCAAGATGATCTTGTTTCATTTAATGTTTTTAAAGTAATGAAATATCTATCTGATGATAATTCTTGTTTTAGAGTTGAGACAGTTGACAAGTTGGTGAATGAGGTTTTTTAGGAAAATATTTTTGAAGATCCACTTGAAGCATGTCTGATTCAACCAATGGGCAAAGATATTCAGAATGAGGAGATAAAGGAGTACGCAAATTTCATGGAGGCAATTCCACCATATTCAAGGCAAAAGGCAATTAAATTTGAGGAGTTGGGACAACATATTACAAAGCCTAAACCATCAATTGAAGAGCCTCCAATTCTTGAACTCAAACCCTTACCTTCTCATTTGAAATATGCTTATTTAGATGGAGTTTCTTCTTTACGGGTAATTATATCTTCTTCTTTGACAGATTAGATGGAGGAGAAATTGCTCAGAGTATTAAATGAGCATAATGGTGCAATTGGATGGAAAATAGCTGATATCAAGGGAATTAGTCCTTCAATTTGCATGCACAAAATTTTGATGGAGGAACAATACAAACCCACTATCCAACATAGAGGCGTTTGAACCCGAAGATGCAAGAAGTAGTGAAAGTTGAGGTAATTAAACTACTGGATGCATGTATCATCTATCCTATCTTTAATAGTTCTTGGGTAAGTCTTGTACAAGTTGTGCCAAATAAATGTGGTATGACTGTTCAGAAAAAAGACAACAATGAATTGATTCCAACTAGAACAGTTACCGGGTGGCGTGTGTGTATGGATTATAGAAAATTGAATGATGCCACTAGAAAAGATCACTTTTCTTTACCATTTATTGATTAGATGTTAGAAAGACTTGCAGGACATGAGTTTTATTGCTTTCTTGATGGATATTCAGGGTATAATCAGATTCCTATTGGACCGGAAGATCAAGAGAAAACTACTTTCACTTGTCCCTATGGTACTTTTGCTTTTATAATAATGCTCTTTGGTCTTTGTAATGCACCAGCTACTTTTCAAGATGCATGATGGCTATTTTCTCTAATATGGTTGAAAAATATATTGAGATTTTCATGAATGATTTTTTTGTTTTTGGCTTATCATTTGATTCTTGTTTAAATAATTTGGCTTTGGTCTTACAAAGATGTGAGGAGACTAACCTTGTTTTCAATTGGGAGAAGTCACTTTATGGTGCAAGAAGGAATAGTGCTCAGGCATAAAATTTCTCGAAACGGAATAGAAGTGGATCGAGCCAAAGTGGAGGTCATTGCAAAATTGCCTCCGCCAACATTTGTGAAACTTGTCAGAGGATTTTTGGGGCATGCAGGATTTTACAGGCATAAAGATTTTTCAAAAATTGCTAAACCTCTTTCTAATCTTTTGGAAAAAGATGCTCCTTTTAATTTTTCTGTTGAATGCATGCAGGCTTTTAACACTTTAGAGGAGAAGTTAATATCAGCACCAATTATGGCGACACCAAATTGGGATTTACCTTTTGAGCTGATGTGTGATGCTGGCGATTCTGCTGTAGGAGTTGTTTTGAGACAAAGGAAGAATAAAATTTTTCAAACCATATATTATGCCAGTCGAACTTTGTCAGGTGCACAATTGAATTATTCAATAACAGAAAAGGAACTTTTGGCGGTAGTATTTGCTTTTGATAAATTTCATTCTTATTTAATTGGCTCAAAAGTTATAGTTTATTCTGACCACTCTGCTCTTAAGTATCTACTTGAAAAGAAAGAATCAAAACCCAGGTTGATTAAGTGGATTCTATTGTTGCAAGAATTTGATTTGGAAATCAAAGATAAGAAGGGGATTGAAAATCTAATTGCAGACCACTTATCGAGAATTCCAAAAGGAAGAGGTAAGACCAATTTTGGAAGAGTTCCCTAATGAAATTTTTTTTTTCCATCATGTCCACAAAAATTCCCTGATACGCCGACTTTGTAAATTATTTGGTCAGTAATGTTCTTCCTCCTGAATTATCATATCAACAGAAGAAAAAATTCTTTTATGATGTTAAAAATTATTTTTGGGAAGAACCTTTCTTGTTTAAAGTATGTGCAGATCATGTCATAAGGAGATGTGTTCTAAATGAAGAGAAGGCAAACATTCTACATCATTGTCATGATGGAGAGACAGGTGGCTATTTTGGTTACACCAAAACTGTAGCTAAGATTTTACAATTTGGATTTTATTGGTCTACACTTTTTAAAGATGCATACTCCTATGTAGCTTCATGTAATAGGTGTTAGAGAACTGGAAATATTTCAAGAAAAAAATGAGATGCCTTTAAACAACATTATTGTGTGTGAATTATTTGATGTTTGGGGTATTGATTTTATGGGATCCTTTACACCTTCTTATGGAAATTTATACATTTTAGTAGCTTCGGAATATGTGTCTAAGTGGGTAGAAGCTGTAGCATTGCCAACAAATAATGCTAAGGTTGTGGTCAAATTTTTGAAGAAAAATATTTTTACCTGATTCAGCACTCCTAAGGCAATCATAAGTGATAGGGGGACACATTTTTACAACAAACAATTTGAAGCACTTTTGAATAAGTATTGAGTCACACATAAAGTTGCAACCCCTTATCATCCTCAGACTAATGGTCAAGTAGAGATTTCAGATAGGGAAATCAAGAGAATTTTAGAAAAAACAGTGAATGCCTCTAGGAAAGATTTGTCAATAAAACTTGATGATGCACTTTGGGCCTATAGGACGGCGTTCAAAACTCCAATTGTGATGTCTCCTTTTAGACTAGTGTTTGTAAAAGTTTGTCACTTACCAGTGGAATTAGAGCATAAAGCATATTGGGCATTGAAATTTCTGAATTTTGATATGCAGTCTGCAGGTGAAGAAAGATTATTGCAACTGAATGAATTGGAGGAATTTCACAATGAGGCTTATGCAAATTCTAAGTTGTACAAGGAGCGTACAAAAAGATGGCATGACAAGCATATATTCAGAAGAGAGTTTAAAATTGATCAAAAAGTCTTACTTTATAACTCTCGTCTTAAACTTTTTCCAGGAAAGTTGCGATCTAGATGGTCTGGTCCTTTTACAGCTACACAGGTATTCCCATATGGAACAGTTGAAGTTGCGAATGACACTGAGGGCACATTCAAAGTGAATGGTCAACATTTAAAGCCTTACTTCGAAGGTGGTTACAACAAGCAGAAGACCACCAGTGAACTTCATCCTTCAGAATAGCGACATCTGAGATAGTTTGGCTGAAAACTATAAAGTAAGCGCTTCTTGGGAGACAACCCAAGCATTTTAATTATGTTTTTATTTATTTTTAAGTTTATGTTTTGCAAAAAAAAAAAAAAAAAAAAAAAAGATTATCTTTTCTCTGTTTTATCCAGGTTAATTTTTTAGGGAGCACATTTCAAGAGTTTAATCATCACGGTCATCTATGAACTTATTCTACAATTAGGGGAGTTTTCTTCTTCCTATTCTATTTTTCGCATTGAGGACACTGCTTCATTCAAGTCTGAGGGGGAGATAAAAATTTTGGGCTAAATCTATTTTCTATCATGATTGCTTTCCTAGTTGTGAATTTTTACGATTCTTAGGAAAATTTAAATTTTATTTAAACTTGCAATTGATGTGTGAGTTAATCTTAATTCTGATTATGTTGATCCACTTACTGAGCACTAAAAGTCCTTAATTTTTGAATTATGTGTAAATCTAGAGAACATTCATGTGAAGTATGTGATTTTCTTAAATTTCACCCAAATCTTAGAATTTGTTTGATTTTCTCTTGAGGCGAAATCCTAAGCTAAATCTAACTGAGAAAATGATTTAGGCAATTTGTGGATCGATTGAGCCTTTCAAGTTAATCCTGTTTATTTATCCCTAGTCACCCTGTTGAGCCTTAATTATTACCTAATTTTTCATTGGCACCCATATATGTTTAGCCTAGCCGTGATCAAATTATATCCTTATCCCATGCCCTATGAACACGTCGATTTTCTTTTGGGATAAAAAATTATTTGAGCTTGATAGAAATTTGAGAGGAAGGATGGAGTATGAAAAAAAAATAGAAAAGAAGAAGAAGAGATTGCTATGGTTGTTTGGGGTGTATTATCAAAAAAGAAAAAAAAAAGAAAAAAAAATTGCTTTTATGATTCCCTATCCAACTTTCAATTGAGTGAGTCTTTTGGATACTCAATGGGTTGGAAATTTTCATGTTATATTAGGAGGGACTTTGGGAGAAACTCCACCATAAAGCAATTCAAAAAAAAAAAAAGAGAAAGAAAAAAAAGAGAAAAGAAAAAGGAGAAGAAAAAAAAGGAACGATGATATATGGTGGCGGAAAAATTATCTTAAAGGAGTGAAATTGGACAATGACATTGGCTCTAATTAGATCCTAGAAATCAACATGTTGATGGGTGATTTGAGCTTGAAATTCCCGTTATCTCACATTTAGCCCAGCCTTACATTATAACCCGAGAAAAGTCCTATTGATTTTTAGTTGGATGATTAGCTTACATTAGTGGAGAAAGGAATGAAAAGTAAACTTATAAGATTTGGTCATAATTATTGAGAATTTTTGAGAGGTTACATGTTAATATGAATTTATCTGGATTGCATATAATTTGAAAAAGATGAGGACTCACACACACACACTTGGATCATATAGTTAGAATTGGTCTTAACTTATAAATCTATTTCAATGTTTGGATGAAATTTGTGTTTTTCTTTGAATTGTGAATTTGAGCAATTATGGAAAGATGTCATGGAGAAGGTTGTTAGGTTGAGTATGTGTTATGTCTTAGTTTTGCTCGAGAACTAGCAAAATGTTAAGTTTGGGGGTTTGATAACTATATAAAAATAGAGTTATTTTACCTATTTTAGGCAACAATTAATGCATTATCTATGAGAAAATATTTTGATTTCCTTCTGATTATTTGAATTTTCCTTGTATATGCAGAATAATGAGATATAGAAAGGATAAGGAAAAGAATGACAACTATTAGGAATTCAAATAAAAGCAGCAGTGGAAGATGGATATCAAATTAGGAAATTCTTGATTTTGTTCCCTAATGTTATTTGCAAGCGTTGGGAGATAGATATTTTGGATCTCCTATAAATAGGAAAGAGAGAGCAGCTAGGTTTTTTGGTTAGATCGTTTTTCATTATTCTGAGAGTTTTTCAAGTATTTTGAAGAGAAAACAAAAGTGGTGATAGAATTCTTGTTCTTTGATTCAAGATGCTGGGTTTGATTTATATTTTTATTTATTATTCTACTATGTTCTAATTTTCTTTTGTTAGGGCTACGATGTAACCTAACCATGATGATGTGAACTTCATGATTTTTATGTTTTACAATTGATTTCACTCATGTGAATTTTTATGTTTTACAATTGATTTCATTCATGTGAGTTATATATTATTGTGCTTAATGCTTTTGAGTGATTGACCACCACTTGAATGATCCGATGTGAATGTTTGAGACTGAGAAGTGATAACATGCAATTACTCATTATAATATATAACCATGAATTAAACGTGGATAGATATATACCGCGTTATTTGTGTAGTTTTCGGTGATAAAGTGATCCAAAAGGCTCATTGTAAGCTGGGAATATTCATAATTTTTAATGCACTCATGTTTATTTCAATTCACATAGAGATATAGTGGATTAATAAGCTGAGTAGGTTTGCTATGCCTAGAGATAGGATAGTAAATAGGTTAGGAAATTTCGCCATCACATGTTTGATATTGTTCTTGTATTAACAACAATCTGAAATTCATATTTAGTGGTTATGGTGAAATTGGATGCTCTAACATATTTATCTGATCGGTTTATTGCATTTAGTCTACAAATTTCATTTTTAATTTATTCTTAATTATTTTGATCTGTTAGATAAATTTTAGATTTAGTCTATTTTAGTATTTAATTGGTTTATTAATCATCGATCTCCATGGGACGATACTTCTTCTCACCATTATTACTTATTCGACACGTGCACTTGCGTTTAGAATTTTACGAACATAGCTTCTCCCAAGGTATTGACGTTTGGTTCGAGGTGCACCATGCACTATACGGGCCATGGGTTGCCGATTAGTGTAAGAGAAAGGCAGGCCCGGTAGATCCTCGGTTACCAAAAAAAAAAGGTGAAAATGCTTGATCTACGTTTATCCAGCACTGCAAACTACAGATAAAAGGTTTTCGCTATATATTTTATAAATTGTCACGGATCTAGCAAAGCTATCAACTACCCCTATAAGTGACCAAAACAAAGTTTCCCAACCATACACTCGTACACCTTGGTTGCACTAGTGACTAATAAGATTGTAACTACAATAGGTATTGCGACACTCGTGATCCTTTGAATTAATTGATTAATCAATATTAATTCTGCTGGCATACCACGAAATAGTTGACTTTGAAGGTTCATGTCCAGATTGGACAGGCTAAATAAAATACACGCGGTTACCACCGTGCTTACGGAGCAGCAATGGATGCAGCTCCTATTTCTTATTTAGCTCGAAGTGGCGTGTCTACCTCGAGGACAGCGGGTGAGTCCGTTGCACGCTTCAATTTTATACACTGTTGCTCTGCACTTTGATGTGTATGATGGATGTCTTTGGCAGCTCCTGTACTTGCTTGCCCAATCGATGTCTCTGTGGTTTGTCTGCGGTTGTAGAACACCACAGTTGCTTGTTTGTCTGTATTTCGAGAATGTAGCGCGAGGCCGTCAATTGTTTTGGTGGAGATTAGAACTCTGAGGTGAGAAAAACCTGGGTTCTATTCAAAAGTCGGGTCGACTTGTCTATGCATGTTGTGTTGGATGTATGCCCTAAAGCTACTATGTAATAGTTACATATTAGGGATTTCAGTTGTATTTTCATTATTATTATATAATTAATGGCAATGACGTATTCATTCATTTGTCCAATTATTTTATATTTATGAATTATTCCATAGGATCAATTGCAACTAAACCTATTCTTGAGACATCAAGAATATATGTGACGAGTTCATAATTAGACTGAATCTTTAAATTATTCCCGGTCGATGGATTATTGAGTGGATATTAATAATCCTGTTGAGACCGGTCTGTTCTTAACTTCGCCATTAAGTATTGGATACTTAAGGGAATGCTGAGTCACATGTCATTGGGTATTATGATGCTTGAGTTAGAACACAGGTGTTTGTATTAGACAAGTTCACTGAACGTGACGCATATGGACCGATTAGCGACATGGAAGCTTTTAGCATGGTCAATGTCTAATTATTCATGCTTTGGTCTTGTGTAAATAATCCGTAGACCTGAGGCACAGTGTTAACTTGTATATTGAACAACTATGGTTCACGGGTGCACATAATGCTAGGTCGTTGATCCGTCTTTATACATGATGGTCATAGTTTATTCATATACGAAGTTGCACGTGTTCGCAATATGGAATCTGTCTCCTTGTTATATGCAATGTATAATAATGATGTCCTATGCGATCTAATTATGACACTACATTGAAATCCTTGGGCAGGGTTGTAACTGAGAATAAATTGTTTATGTCTCAAATAAAATGCATGTCAATTAGATTTGTGCATATGATCGAATTAGTGACTTGACAAATATTCCATGGTCTTTGTTTGATCAGGACATAGTAAGACAGAGGGATTAAATTACATTGTAGCCAAAGATGACAGGTTCATTATGTTCTTAAAGCATTCACACTATCTGGGTAGCCATGATATATTTCTAGATATCAATCATAGCTTGTAGGACCTAAAGATTAATCGGGACAATTAATTCTTTTGGGAGTACTAATGTGTTAGTATAAGTCTTACTACCAGCTTAGTGATGAACCTAGGGATGTCACACACCATAAACAATTAGGATAACGTGGAACAAGAGAGAAATGTTGTTGCAAATGTGTTTGCAATTACTGCAATCGAATTGAGTCGATTCAAAATTAAATGAAATGAGATTTAATTTAATTTGTATTATAGTCACGAGCCTATGTGCATATGATGCACACGCATGCCCAAAGTGAATACATATTAATGTATTCCAAATGCACATATAAAGATTATGTTCTTTTTATTTTTAAGGGAATTGATTAATTATTAATTAATTAATTAATTAGTTAATTGATTAATTAAAGTGGAAATGATCAGCAATTTTTGCTGACCATTTCACACGAAAACGTGCACATGCGCGCACGAATTCGTGCATGATGGTCAGCAACCGCTTTTATTGCTAGATCCAAGAATTTTATTACACTCATATATTATAGGATTGAGAACTCATGATTCATGTGTGAAAGCATAATTTCAGAAGTAGATTATCGTTAGCTTTATTTTTTCAGAAACGAGCAAGAGAACCCCACTTGCCAACAAGGGGTAGGCGAAGCTACAGTAATGCGATTTTGGAAGATACCATGTTGATGAGATGTGTTTTTAGCGATGATGAGAATCTAGCCAATTTTATAAGATCTGTCATTTGTCATGTACAACATAAATATACATGCACATGTTGTCAAGTTTATATAACGTGAAATATGTGAGGTCCATGAGGGAGACATGCATCATTCGTGAACTGATGAAATATCTTTTGTTGCAGCTGATGTCGTTCCATGATAATGGAACCTAGTTAATCCGATCCACGCGTAAATTAATTCTTCTGCCTAAAACGAATATTACACCTGACATAAGTCAGTACTTGGAAGCAATTTCTAGAGTATTTCTCCAAAATCCCCTTATTTCAATTTGACCTCGATCAGTAAGAAGCCTGTCCAGCTGCATGTTCGTATCTCCCTTTCCTTTTCACTTTCCCTCCTGATTTTTTGACGAGATCGCATACTGCCTGCTCTGTAAGTATGAAATACATAACAACAGATTGAAGCATATGACTTTTTATAGTAGAGATAAAAAAGTGAAAATGCTGGACCTAAGTTCATCCACAAATTCGATGAGTGATTATCTTGCTAGCATTAGATCTAGAGCATGTGAAACCAGTGGAAACCGGTCAAGTTCTACATTCCAAGGTATGTAGAGGAGATTTTAAGTTCAAAAAATTAGGAAACCTGTTTCAACGGGTAAGTTTCGACTACTAGGTGGAACTTGGAACAACTCTGTGTTTTTCTTATTTTATGTCTTTGCACAATTTTGCGATATTATATGGTGTCAGATGATAAGTGTGTAATCTGGAATCATCATTCTGAGCTTCCATTTCTTGCAAATCCATGATTGAAACTTTTACTTTATTACTTTTACTTTATTAATGTTTAAAATAAAAGTTGTGGACAATGGATTATAACAACAAATAGTGGTCATTAGAGATAATGATTCACTGCAATCATTCAATTAAGAATACATGTGGAACTTGAGTAAATCTTGGAACTTGTGACGAGGTAGATTCCATGTTTCAAAATATGTATAGTAGGTTTTAGGTTACAAAATTTTAGGAGCTGGTTCCGACGACTAGGTTCTGCTCACCCCTAAGATCAACACTGCACACCACGGATAAAGAAATTTGCCTTAAATACTTTTGATTCATCACAGCTCTATCAAATCTTTCAATTATCCTAATAAGTTATCAAAACAAAGTTTTCCGACCTCACGGCATAATGCCTTGATTGCAATAGTGACCGATAAATTGTCTTTCAGTAGAGCATCTCGTTAAAATCCTAATGCTGATGTCTTTCTTTTTTTAAGTTTAAGTCCAGTACATAATAATATAGGATCGATATTGTAGGCTGGTTTAGTCTATAAAAGACACCTATGTGTGATTATTAATTAGCATGCATCACGTGTTGGATTTACCCACTTGAACAAGGGCAACCAGTTTTCCTTATGACTCACCTAACTTTTGTTTGTCCTTATTTAGCCTACGAAGGTAGTATATTACCATATCAAGAACTTATGATTCATGTGGGAGAGGCATAATCCTATAAGTAGATTATTCTAAGCTTTGTCTTTTTTTTTATAGAAGCATGAGAACCCCACTTGAACGATTAGGGCTAGTGAAGATCCTATTATACCATTGAAAAGACAAGGTTGATGAGTCATGGTTTTAGTGATAATGAGAAGCTGACAAATTGATTAATAAGTCTGTCATTTGTCTCGTACAGTATAGATACCCACGGACACGCTGTCAAGTTTATATCACGTGAAACATGTAGGTCCCACGAGGCAGAGATGCAGCATTGCGTGAATAAAATATTTTTTTGTGACACCGACATCATTCGATTGTAATGGAGCCCAGTTACTCCGATCCACACCTACATCCATGATTGCCTAAAATGAACTTTATTCGAATCACATCTCACATCAGTTAGTACCGTAGATGCACTTTGTTACATTTCTAAGATACTGGACTGGCAATCGTCGAGAGGCCAGTGCAACAGAGCTAGGATCAGGTCGGGGGTGTTCCCAAATTTGGTTATAAATTTCCCCTGCGGTTAATCCTTCCGTTTTATTTACGTGGAATGGGGGCTCCGATAACCACGGCCTTTGTTTAAGGTCTTTAGGCTGAACCAATCTCACATCAGTTAGTACCGGAGATGCACTTTGCTGCATTTTTTTTCTCTAAAATGCCCTTATTACCATTTGACCCCGATTACTAAGAAACCTAATCGAAACCGTAACTCTAATCCCAAATGAGTTTCTCAACCATCTTTGCCCTGTTGTTAAAGTTGGACACGATTGTTGCCTCCGACATCAGCGCATTTGATTGAATAATCACGGTTTTCATTATTTTCTTCGTTATCTAATTAAATGTTCCATGAGCAATGCGCTTTATTGTACGCACCATGTATGAGAAAGGACTAAAAAAATCACAATGACTGAGATATGTTTAAAGCATGCTTTCTAGGTCAAGTAAACTCATCTTCGAACACCAAATCAACGGCAAGGGGGGTTGTTACAAAATAAAGCTCTCTGATGGAGTTATAAAGTCTGATAAAGGAAAGTACTATTAAAGCTGAGAGCTTTTATTGTTAATGATCTATATGTAATTTTCATGTAAAAGTAGAGAATTGAGCTTTTTTTTCCACTGCTAACGGCATACATTAAATTCCCATTATAACTATGTATGTCCTAAATTCCAACTATATATTAGGACAATATCTTTTGTAGTTGTAACTTGAACCTTGTAACTTTGATATTGATACCAATAGTGAAGAGATTGCCTAGTGCGGCATCATTATTTTTTCCTTTTTGAACTTGAAAGGATATTTCACAAAAAACTTTGTTTGTCTTCTTCTTTATTTTTCTCTTCAAAGATTCGTGTTTCTAACAACTCATATGAGAGCTTGGCTTGACGAAATAGAGGGAGCAACGAATATAGACGAAGGGATAGTGAAGATCAATTGGTTCGATGGCAAGGTGGTTGCACAAAAAATTGGTCGGATTGTCATTAAGGACAGGCACATGACTAGAGTACAAGTTATTAAACACGTTATGGTAGACGACCATAAGGACTGTTGATATTGATATATATTGATGACCATTGATCAGTTGTTGATATGCTACATTGTATGGTTAGCCATAGTCGACAAGGATATTGATAGGGGTGACAGATTGTCGACTAAGGTACCAAGAGAAAATTGAGTACTTAGAGCACGTCATGATATAGTTATGACTTTCCAAATTTGAAATCACTGTGAGTGCAGTAGTAGAGTCTAGCAAGTCATGGAGTAACCAGAATGCAATTTTAAGGGAGGAACCACCTGAGGACAAACCCTGGCATCGTGAGAACATGGGCACAAGATTTTCAGAGATGATGGACGTTGTTACAACCGTAGGAGAACTGTTCGGAGACAGTTATGGCATAATCACTATGAATATCAACATTTGCCTCCTGGAGAACCCCTTGCCCAGAAACAAACAAACAAACCTATTATTTTTTTAGTTATTTGTGCTTTTTTGTATTGGAGTTTAAAGTTCCAGTCTCGTGTTGTTGATTAAATGTCGACACACTTCTTATCTATATTTTATAAATCCACTTGGTTGATTAAATTCCAGAGTTGTGTCTTTGCATTCTCAAGCTTTGTCTTCGATTAAATTCCAGCATAATTTGTTTATGTTTGGTTCTGTTGAAGTGGTTGTATCTCTAAAATTTGTTGTTGATTAAATTCCAATATAATTTGCATACTTAAAGTTTTGTTCATAGTAAAGTTGTAAATTTTTTTGTCTAACTGTGATATTTCCTTTCCGAATTCACCACACAACCTGCCTCCTCTAATAAAAATCAAAGTTCAACTTTTGGAGAAAGATATTTCATTGCCAAATCCAATCTGTGCAAGGGCTTTGATTTCTAGAAGATGCGAAAGAAGGACTTGCTATACTAGAAGAACTTGCATCAACCTTTGTCAAGGGAAAAAACTAGATTTAATCAAGCAAGGAGAGTGGAAAATATTAGATTGACAAGCTCTAGGTGTGATTTGTCTCACTTGGGACGGAATGTTACCTTCAACACTTGCCAATGAGAAGACAACGGTGGGATTTGACGGGGGCATTGTTCAACATGTATGAGAAGCCTTCTGCATCAAACTGGGTATGTCTAATGCGGAAAAAGAACAAAGGTCCTTCTATGACAAATCACATCAAAAAATTTAACATGATCTCAACTCAGTTGAATTCAATAGTAATCGAATTCAATGATGAGGTAAAAGCTTTGATTTGTTATCTTCTCTACCTAAAAGTTAGAGTGTAATTGTGACCGTAGTGAGCAGTTCATTTGGTTTAAAAATGTTAAAACTTTAGGAAATCCAAGATTTAATTCTTAGCAAAAATATTCATAAAAGAGAGTAAAGTAAATTTTAGTTGCCGCTTTATATATTGAAAGCAAAGGAAGAAGCAATCAATGAGGGTAGAACCAATATTTGGGTAGATCAAAGCTTAGAAAGAGAATCAAATTGAGATCTCATGCTGAAATAATTTATTGGAATTGCAAAAAGAAAAGCTATCTATGATGAGATTGTAAAGTCTCAAAAAAGAAAATTTAATATCGAGATCATAATCAAGAAGAAGATAAATCTATGAATTTGACTATTGAAGATGCTTGACAATGATGCTTTAATTTTGAGTATTGGCAATTTGATTGAATCTTGAATTCTAGACTCGATCTAATTTCACTCTACTTTGTGCAAATAATTAATGCACAATTTTGTTGCTAAAAACTTTGAAAAGATTTATCTTACTAATAAGGAACCTTTGGATATTATGGGAAAGGGTGATGTTTACATTAAAACTATTAACATATATCAATGGAAGTTGCCTGATGCAAATATGTTCCAAGATTTTAGAGAATCTGATCTCTATAAGTCACTTAGATAGTACATGATACAAAATTATTTTTGGGATAGCTCTTGGAAAATAGTTAAAGGTGCTTTAGTTTTAGCATAAGGAACAAAGTCAAAAACATTGTCCTTGACTAAAAGTAGTAGAGAAACCACAACAGTTATTAACTCAGACGCTGATTTCAAATAATGGCGCTACATGCTTGCACACATGAGCAAATAAGGAAAGAAAACGTTAGCATCAAAGAGAAAATTGCCTGATTTGAAATCCATAGATATTGATATATGTGAAAATTTATCTTTGAGCAAGCACAAATTTGTCTATTGTTTGAAGATTGGGAGAGGAAGAGAGAAACGAAAATTAGAGTTGGTGCATACAAATGTGTAAGAGCCAGCTCTTTACATTCCACCGGCGGCTTGTGCTACTATGTCACATTTCTTGACAACTCCACTAGAAATGTATATGTTTATTTTGTGAAAAATAAATTTGTTGTGATTGCTTCTTTTAAAAGATGGAAAGCAGAAGTGGAGAATGAGACTAGCATGAAGATTAAATGTTTAACAATAGTGAGAATGATAGTAAGAAGTTCAAGTGGTTTTGTACAAGGAATATAAACAAGATGAAAAGAACTGTTCCCAACAAATCAAAACAAAATTGAGCTGCTGAGAGGGTGAACATAACACTAAATTGTTGACACATTATTTTAGCCGACAAATTTGATAAAGGTAGAAATTCAAGACCCTTAACCATGACGAGATCCATTTTTTGGTCAAAAAACAATGCTTTCAAGCTCCATTTCATTTCATTGCTACTTAGGTATTATTTTCTTAATAAGTCAAAGTTTGACTTTGTAAGGACCTGGGCCTTCTGCAGTGTAATATTGTCCGCTTTGGGCCTTCGGCCCTCACGGTTTTAAAATGCGTTACACATGTTAGAGACCCCAAGCATTATAAACTAGCCCATGACTCCCTCCCTAAGCGATGTGGGATAGGAGACGTGCCCCCTCCCTGCGCACGTCCAACCCTCGTTATGGCCCCACACGCGATCGGGAGTCGACTCTAATACCACTTGTAACGCCCCAGGTCTCCACTGTACACATATTGTCTACTTTGGATACTAAATCCTCACGGTTTTGTTATTCTTAGAGTAGCCCATACTACCCCAAGAAAACGTATATGTACAATTAAATGGCCCATTGCCTTATAAGCTAGCCCAAGACTCCCCCCTTAAGTGATGTGGGACAGGAGACATGCCCCTTCCCTATGCACGTCCGGGGACCGAGATGCGAACGCACCGCCATCCCTCCTCCCCGTGCACCGCCACTTGGGCTGTCATAGATTTTTCAGTTAAACACTAATGTCTGGTCAACATTTTAAAAAAATGAAAAAAAAAATCATCAATTCTATCTTTAACAAGTATTATCAAACTTTAAATTCTTAGCTTTTACAAAGAATGATCAAGAGTTGACTTTTCGGTTAAACCGATAACTTTTGACCCTCGATCGAAAAATTATAAAATTCATTGATTTTGAGTCATTATTAGAGTTGATTCCTTCTCAACATTTGATCTAGGGATCGTAATGCATCAAGAATTGAGCGCAAGTTTGGCACCCTGACCAATCCTTCATAAATAGTGCCAATTAACTTGGTTTAAATCTGATTAGGCCAAATTAACTTAATTTCAATATTAATTTCGGCAAAATCATGGTAATTTGGAAAATTTTGGTTAAATGACAAATTGAGATCGACAAGGTTGGGCCAGGTCAACCCATTTGACTTGACTTGATTTAGCCCAAATGGGCCAAAGCCCAACTCGGCCCATCAGGATGAATCAAGAGAATTGACCGAGGTTATAGTGCAATTTAAGAGAAATCAAAACAATTGGAAGGCCTTCAGTCGAAGCCAATTAGACCCGACTCATTGGATTGAAGACCAATAAAAACCATAGCAAAACTATAGTGAAATTAGACAATCCGAAGGCCACGGGTCTGCCTGGTCAACCCAAGTTGACTCGATTAGATCAAAGAAGCACCAAATCACCAGCCCATGGCTGACCCTTCCTCCCTATTCTCCAATAATTGCAAGATTGCCACTTACCTAAATTACCAAATTACCATGCCAACTCATCAATACTTTTGAAGCCCAATCTTGGCCATTCATCATTCCTTCAATCTTGGCCACGCAAGGTGCCATGTCACCTATCCAAGTGTTCTTTTAAGAGCAAGTGAGAGCTATACCTAGCCATGAATGAATTAATCTTAGCCTTGGATTAAATCATGACATGTAGGGTTAAGATTGACTCTTAGGTTAAAATTTGCCTCCTAAGATTAGAGCAAAAGTCTAACTTCATGTAATCATCCAATTATACCTAGGATGAGCATAGTTTCAAAGTGAAGCATTGACTTCAATCTATGTTTAGTCCAAGGTTAAGATGTGATGAAATTTTTTAAAATTGAAAAAAATTTGTCCATGGATTTCGGATTGTTTAATAGAATTGATAAAATATTGCATGTTAGAAGGTCTTAAGATCATCAAATTCATATCTAGCCAAATCCTCTAGGAAGAGTATCAAGTCCAATTGAGTTCAATTTCTTACTGATCATACTTGATTTCACATGTTTAGGATAGGAATCAATGAAAATTAGCTCAAATATAGCTTAGTACTTTGATTTGCATATCCAATTTCTCTTAGAGCTCAAGCTAGCCAAATCTCCTAAGATGATTTTTTATATTCATTTGATGTCAATTAGCTTTGGGATTGGCATATATTAGATAGATGATGTCTAGGAGTGTATAGATTGAAATTTCATGTTGATTTCTTGGAGTTTTTCATGAAAATTATTATATATTTTGATGATTTTTTACGTTGGATGATTGAATGTATGTTAAATGTTCATAAGCAAGTGTTTGAACATGCTCCAAGTTCTGGAATTGGTTAGAACATAGATTGAATATGATTGAATGTGCTTAAAGATGTGAATGATATTCTCGAAAATTAAAATATGATCCGACATTGCTGCATTCTTCAAATTTTCCAAAGAAAAAAATGTGTTTTGAATATGAAATATTGGTTTACATAAAGTTTGTAGTTAACATCATAAGCTTTTCTAGTGGTATAAAGATTTTTTAAAACGAAATTCATTTGATCTATCAAAGTACCAAAGAAATCCGGTAGTTTGATCCATGAAAACTATTCTCGTGTTGGTTTGACTTTTTTGCAATTATAAAATACCCTCTTTTGCAAAAAAATAAAAATAAAAAATGAGACTCATTAGGGAGGTCCCAAACTATAAATGTGGAAAATATCATAAATTTTGAATAAGATTTGGGCGGGCAATTTGATTAATTTCGGACAAGTGCAAAATTGGCCTAAAAAACCATTGCAGTTTGAGTATTTAGGGAAAATGTGTAATTTCGTCATAGCTTGAGGGCTCTTTTTCATAAATTCAGAATGTGAGAGTTTTATAGCACAATTTGAGCCAGCTGTCCGTAAAACTTGGCGCCCCTTTGAATTTTGTGATATATTTCCCGTATATAAAAAAAAAAAAATCGGGTTTAAATTGAATAAATCGTATTGATTGACTCACAATTGGGGAAAATGATCTTAATATGAGTCAACCTAGACTTCCTAAACTTTCATTATTTTTTGGAGTTTCTAAAATCGGAGTTTATTCAGGCCCTTAATTGGATTAAAACATAATTAGCCAGAAACAGATTATTAAAAAAAAAAAAAAAACCTAAGTGACCGTCTTGGGTCACTAATTGATTTTGTAATTTCTAAGGTTGTTTAGCCTCATTGCATGTTTAACTGAGCTCGTATGTGATTGATTAGATATATATTAGGATCAATTGCGATTAGTGACACATAATTCTTTGGCGGGTGGTTTAAGAAGGGGGATTAGGCTTTAATTAAGCATTTTGTAACTTAGCCCACTGCATGATAAACATTCAAGTGGGGGTTAATGATTATTTAGGGATGATTAATCAATCAATAGTTCTATGAGGTGGATGGATGATTGAATTGCATGATTGACATCAAATTGCCGAGCCGAACTTGAACTTCTTGATTGTTAACTGATTGTGTGAGCTTACTAATTACTTGAATTTAATGTTGGCATGAAAGATTGAACAAGATCAATGTCAGAGGCCGATGGCCGAGAGCTCAAGGAGGAAGGCCAAGAAGACAATTAGACTTAGGCTAATTAGCTTAGCTTAGCTTAGCACCAATTAGGCTAATCTAGTTAATGAACTTAGGAATTAATAAGCCAGTAAATTAAGACCTTAGTTAACATAGCCTAACGAGGAAAATAACGAGGAAAATAAAAGTCGATTAGACTTGGGATCACTCTTCCAAGGAATAGCTAGCTTAGCTTAGATTAGCCTCGTCATCTCATCAAAAAAATGATGAGAATTTTAGGCTAACCTTAATCTTGAATTAGGATTAGTCTCTAATACCAAATTTGTTGTGATTTAAGTCATAAGGCTAATAATAATAAGGTAATGCATATTCTTTGCCTACCTTAGTATCGGGACAAATTTTTAGGGGTTCATGTCCCAAGGCTTAAAAACAAAGCAATGTAATATTCTTTACCCGACTAGTATCGGGTTTTCATTTCCACATTGTACTCTGAGTTTTAGATACTTTGATGTTTAATTACCGCACTTTTAATAAGTGGGTTGTTTTAAATATAATATTTGATTGAACAACAGAATACGATTTCAACATGGCATCAAAGCCCATGAGAAAAACCTAATATGGAGGCCACTATTCTGACGTCCCCCAGCCTCAAATTTCTCCTATTCCGGCGTCGCCCAACCCTACACCAACAACATTCAGCCCTGTCACTCTTATTTTGGCGTCGCCCAGATCTGTCGCCCCTATTCTCGCGTGACCTAGCCCTGTTGCCCCTATTCCGGTGTCGCCCAGCCGCATCGCTCAGCCCCACATCTCACCACCAGCAGCTCCGATGAATTCAAGCCCGCGTCGCCCAACTACATCTCCCCACTCGCGGGTCTGATGCAAAGAAAAGTTTCTCTGACATTACTTTCACTTATACGAATACCTTAAATCTCCAATTAAATATTGAAAATCATACCATCTTTGGGGCCAGTAAGCGTGGCAAGATTTATGTGTGGGATCTTCGTGGAGGAAGGACAGCTGAAGCCTTTCGAAATCCTAGAGAGTTGGGTTGGTGACAATAACTCTGCCTTTAAAATCTCGATTTTGTCCAGCACTGCAGCCCCCTTGAATGACATAAGAGAATAATGTTTTGTGATGCTTTTCAATTAAAGACTTATGCTAGTTATTTCTCAGTGGGAGTTGATTTTTGGGGCACTTTGGTATTGATTATTACAATTTGCTATCGATTGGAGTTAGTGGAATTTTTTTTTTTGTCAGAAAATAAATATTTCATTGCTAACGGTTAGGTGGATAATATAAAATTCCAAGATCAAGACATAAGATTAAACATAGTGAAGAGGGGGGCTCTCTTTCCAATTTGATGATAGAGAATCTGTCCGATGGGTCTTGGCAATCCAATCTGCAGCCTGATTTGCAGTTCTCGACTCATACTTTAAAGAGACCCCATGTAGTTGGCCTATCAATAATCTGTAGTCTTCAATTATGGACCAGGTGGCCCAAGGTATTTCCAGCCCACTTGACACACATTTCACCACTTGAGAATTGTCAGAGATAATTTCCACGTGTAGCGGCTATTCAGAGTTCAGTTGTAGCGGCTATTCAGAGTTCAGTTTAGTTCGTGCGGATGTACTTTCCTTTCTCCATGAACTTTTCTTCTACCATGATAAAGCTTCTCAGATGGCTAGGGTTTCCACAATCAACACCGAAGAAGCTCATATTTGCTTGGCAAATCTATTGATGATGGTTCCCCATTCATCTTTGCATATTCGGCAGCCGATCCCTCCATTGTCGAGTTGCACCAGGAGATGTCAACTTCAGCTTGAGGGAGTTCAGCAACGGCAGACTCCATTGCATCTATCCCGGCGTGGGTCTTGTCTCACCTGTCGTCCTCTTGGGTTGCCATTTCGTATAAAGATGGACCATGGAGGTGGCTCCTTCGATGATAGATCTCAGGTATGGTCTCCTTCTTGAAAAACTAGAGTGTTGCGAGCCTTCTAGATCTACCATAGGACCTCTGCAAATAGTGCTTTTGACTTTGGGTTCGTGTTCAAGGTGAGGAAATCATAAATCCATTTGTCGATTCTAACTAGACTTATTTTGTCCAGTCGCATAATGTGAAGAGGTGTTTCACCGTCTCTGGAGCTTGGCCGCATAGTGAGCAAGTTGGTTCAGGTATCATCTTCCTTCTATGTAGATTTTCCTTTGTTTAGAGTGCATTGTTGCAAATACTCCATAGTAGGAATCAAACTTTGGGAAGATCTGTAGTTTCCAGGTGTTGTTCCATAGTGTTTTAGGGGCCTGTTAAATTGTTGATGGTTGTTCCTCTATTTTGGTACTTTCCCGAGCATGTATTATTATAGCTACTCTAATCCCTGCATTGTTAGTTGTCCACACTAGTTTATTGGGTCCAGAATTGTGACATTCTGGATTTTTTACTTCTGCTTTCTATTAAATTAATCGGGCATTTCATCGACGCGCCTATAGAGCTGTTCTTAGAGCTGATCACTATCGAGATAACTAAACTATCTGGGGAAGAAATTGAGGAATTTTAACGTAATAGACCTGAGAATTCGACTAGGAATCGGCTACTCAACCATGCTCATCTTTAGAGGCCATTACGACACAGTTAAAAATCGATTAGGGATCAGAGATAGGTCGGTTCGACTGAGATGTGTGGCTAAACGTGGGTGACACCACTAAATTGGAAAATTCTAGTCGACTGGCACTAGACTAATTTTTCTATCGTTTTGGTACCATGTGTCCGCATTTGAATCCTTGATATTTTCATGACAACTGAGAGTCGCCAATGTGTTGAGTGGGTTCATTGTGACTTGAAGAAAATCGACCACGGGTCATTTACACTAAAAATTTCCAAAAGCTACCCGGTAGCCTAGGTCAAACTAAAAACATGCCAGATTGAAATTAACCGTGAATTTGAATCCGATTTCAGAAATTGAAAGTTCTATCATGTCACAAATCATTTTAGGAACGTTGACTCAATCTCCGAAAATTTTTCTGCAAACGGAGACTTTTTGGGAAAAAGTCGTTGTAGGGCCATTTTTGTTCAGAAAATGTCAATGACCGTTTTTTTATCGTGAAATTAGGATGCGTGTAGGATCAATTGGTGAGAAAAAAAACTAACAGCAGTCATGCAATGGTCGTGCGGCGGCGGGCGATGGTCGGCTATCCGTGAGTAAGAAGAAAAAATTAATAAATACAAAAATTTATAATTTTTTACCAAACGCATTTGTATTCTTTTTCTAATCCAAGAATAGATATTTTGTATAATTACCAAAGACCTTATTTTACTCAAAAATTGTTCACGGAGTAGAAATACAAAAAAAAACTATTTCTAAAAAAAAAAAAATACATCCTCGAAATAGAAACATTGCCAACGAGACACTAAAAACAACAATTCTCATCTCAAAAGGGGTGTTGGAACACCATCAATCCAGAAATAACAAATCTGACAAATTTGCAGATCTTCAATCACCATTATTCACCAAGAATTCACCATTATCTCTGCTATTGCTGGGGCATGTGGTATTCTAGAAGTTGTCGGTCAGCTCGTAATGAGCCATGGGAAACCAGACATGGGTTATGAGCTCGCCCCCGGCGCATCCGCCGAGCATGATCCATCGCTTTGCACTTGCTAGCCGGGTAAATCTGCATGTATGCCCACACCTGCCTGATTACACCCCATTTTATAAGCTCGGATGAGATGCTCTCCAGTTCCAATGCAAGTCGACACCCATTGAACATCACATACTTGACTTTGTCTTCCTTTGTCACGCTCACATTGATTTTGGTCTTCACTTGGCTACGCAATACATTGCAAGATTTTTTTATCTCAGGATTATACTCTCTCCTTGTCCCCAGGTCCTCCCTTTCTGAGTCGTTGCGCATGCGCTCACTCTCATTGTGGCCATGAGCTGGTCTCTCTGAAGCAGATTCACGCATCGCAAAGTACCTCTCGGTCTCTTTATAAATGTCTCGGAACCTGATACTTCCGATTTCAACTGGCAACATCGAAGAATACATTACTAGGAGATGTAGCATGTATCAAGACAAGTGCAAACTTGTGAAGGAATAGCGCTTAACATGGTCTGGCTATTCCTATCTTGCTCTTGAATGCTATATGGTCTGCTATCGAGGTAGTAGTAGAGCTCCGTCGCTATGTGCCAAACTAGGAAGCTCATGTCAAAGTCCAGCTCAATGCTCCATTTCAACCGATCCAGCAAATTATGTGTGCTCAACACGTGGCCTCCCCTGTCGATCCACGAGGAGGGCATTTTCTGCTCACCTTTTGCTTCCTTACCTGTGATCATCTCAAGAATTAGTTACCTCATATAGCTTGTCACGTCCTCGTGGCCATGGTAGAGAAACTTCACCCCCATCTCGTCAATGTGCAATAGCTTAGAGAATTTCTGCCAGCAAGAGTCATTTTCTTTGAAGGAGCACCTCATTAGGCTGTATTGGCCGATGGAATTGGACCACTTGCGCCTTTTAGACAGTGGTTGGATTCGGTTGACAAAATTGAACACAGCTGATTGCTTGTTCTTTATGAGCCAACAGGCGAACTGGTCGGAGAAAAGGATATGAGACAGTGCGTCTAACTCGAGGAAAATGGCTGCTCCTAGCAACAGGAAGACAAGCACAGATCTGCCTTCAAGTATTCTCTTGTCACGCAAAGAGAAGACCAACGGGGAGACACATATCGAGAATGAAATGAAGAGTCTATAAATAAAGCCCTAGCTCATATAGACCACCTTCACCTTCGAGTAGGACACATCATAGATGAGGTCTAGTTCAATTTCAATGACTTTAAAAGCCTCTACACTGTGCTTGTCACACGGTAACTCCCTTGAGCCTTTTAAGGACCTGCTCACGTTTCTATTTCTCCCGATTTCTGTTCTTTTGTTTCCCGGAACAAAAAAAGAACAAAAACCTGTTTGGTAACGCCAACTTATTTTTCTATTCCCCAGACTAGAAAAGTGGCTAGGGAATAGATTTGGAAAAGAAATAAGAAACAAAAAAAGTGGCTAGTAATGTTTCCCGGGAACAATTTCAAGAAATAAGTTTTTTTTTCTTTTCTATTTTTCTTTTGTTCTTCTTCCTTGTAGTGACCACAACCAGCCGCCAGCCAACCATCGGTCGGTGGTCATGCAGCAATCGTGCGGCAATCGTGCAACGGTTGTGAGGCGGTTTTGCGGCAGTCATGCGATGGTCGTGCGGCGACTTTGTGGCAGTCGTGCAGCAGGCAGCGATTGGCGGTCTGTGAGTAAGAAGAAAAAACAAATAAATACAAAAATTTATAATTTTTTACAAAACGCATTTCTATTTTTTTCTAATCCAAGAATAGAAATTTTGAATAATTACCAAACACCTTATTTTACTCAAAAATTGTTCCCAGAGTAGAAATAGAAAGAAACTATTTCTGAAAAAAAAAAAAAAAAAAAAATTTCTCTGGAATAGAAACATTGCTAACAAGACATTGAAAACGGCAATTCTCATCTCAAAGGGGGTGTTAGAACACCATCAATCCATAAATAACAAATCTGACTAATTTGCATATCTTCAATCACCATTATTCATCAGGAATTCACCATTATCTCTGCTATTGCTGGGGCGTGTGGTATCTGGAAGTTGTCGGTCAGCCCGTCTTAAGCCATGAGAAACCATACATGGGTTATGAGCTCGCCCCTCCACCGCATCTGTTGAGCATGATCCATCGCTTTGCACTTGCTAGCCGCGTAGATCAGTATGTCTGCCCACACCTGCCTCATTACACCCCATTTTATAAGCTCGGATGAGATGCTCTCCAGCTCCAACGTGAGTCGGCACCCATTGAACAACACATACTTGACTTCGTCTTCCTTCATCACGCTCACATTGAATTTGGTCTTCACTTGGCTGCACACAATACATCGCAAGCCTCTTTGATCTCAGGATTATACTCTCTCCTTGTCCTGGGGTCCTTCCTTTCTAAGTCGTTGCGCATGCGCTCACTCTCATTATGGCCATGAGCTAGTCTCTTTGAATCGGATTTACACATGGCAAAGTACCTCTCAGTCTCTTTAAAAATGTCTCGGAACCTGATACTTCCGATTCCAACTGGCAACATCGAAGGATACATTACTAGGAGATGTAGCATGTAACGAGACAAGTGCAAACTTGTCAAGGAATAGCGCTTAACATGGGTCTGGCTATTCCTATCTTGCTCCTAAATGCTCTCTGGTCTGCTATCGGGGTAGTAGCAGAGCTCCGTCACTATGTGCCAAACTAGGATGCTAATGTCAAAGTCCAACTCGATGCTACATTCCAACTGATCCAGCAAATTATGTGTGCTCAACACGTGGCCTCCCCTGTCGATCCACGAGGAGGGCAGTTTCTACTCACCCTTCGCTTCCTTACTTGTGATCATCTCAAGAATTAGTTCCCTCATATAGCCTGTCGCGTCCTCGCGGCCATGGTAGAGAAACTTCACCCCTATCTCATCAACGTGCAATAGATTAAGGAATTTCCGCCAACAGGAGTCATTTTCTTTGAAGGAGCACCTCCTTAGGCTGTATTGGCCGATGGAATTGGACCACTTGCGCCTTTTAGACAGCGGTTGGATTCGATTGACAAAATTGAACACAGCTGATTGCTTGTTCTTTATGAGCCAATAGACGAACTGGTCGGAGAAAAGGATATGAGACAGTGCGTCTAACTCGAGGAAAATGGCTGCTCCTAGCAACAGGAAGACAAGCACAGATCTGCCTTCAAGTATTCTCTTGTCACGCAAAGAGAAGACCAACGGGGAGACACATATCGAGAATGAAATGAAGAGTTTACAAATAAAGCCCCAGCTCATATAGACCGCCTTCGCCTTCGCGTAGAACACATCGTAGATGAGGCCCAGTTCAATTTCAATGACTTTAAAAGGCTCTACACTGTGCTTGTCACATAGTAGCTCCCTTGAGCCTTTTAAGGACTTGCTCACGTTTCTATTTCTCCCGATTTCTATTTTTTTGTTCCCCGCAATAGAAAAAGAACATAAATTTGTTTGGTAACGCTAACTTATTTTTCTATTCCCCAGAATAGAAAAATGATTGGGGAATAGATTTGGAACAGAAATAAGAAACAAAAAAAAAAGTAGCTTCTTGTTACTGGGAACAATTTCTAGAAATAAGTTTTTCTTTTCTTTTCTATTTTTCTTTTGTTCTTCTTCCTCGTAGTGCCCACCACCGGCCACCTGCCAACCATCGTAAGGCGGTCATGCGGCGGTCGTGCGGCAATCGTGCGATGGTTGTGCGGCGGTCGTGCGGCGGTTTTGCGGCAGTCATGCGGCGATTTTGCGGCGGTCATGCGACAATTGTGCGGCGGCAGGCGGCGATCGGCTGTCCGTGAGTAAAAAGAAAAAACAAATAAATACAAAAATTTATAATTTTTTACCAAACACATTTCTATTCTTTTTCTAATCCAAGAATATAAATTTTGAATAATTACCAAACACCTTATTTTACTCAGAAGTTGTTCCCAGAGTAGAAATAGAAAAAAAAAATTCTGAAAAAATAAATAAATAGTTCCCCAGAATAGAAACATTGCCAACAAGACACTGAAAACAACAATTCTCATCTGAAAGGGGGTGTTGGAAGACCATCAATCCATAAATAACAAATCTAACTAATTTGTAGATCTTCAATCACCATTATTCATCAGGAATTCATCGTTATCTCTGCTATTGCTAGGGCGTGTGGTATCTGGAAGTTGTCGGTCAGTCAATAATGAGCCATGAGAAACCAGACATGGGTTATGAGCTCGCCCCCCTGCCACATCCGCTGAGCATGATCCATCGCTTTGCACTTGCTAGCCGCATAGATCAGCATGTCTACCCACACCTGCCTAATTACACCCCATTTTATAAGCTCGGATGAGATGCTCTCCAGCTCCAACGCCAGTCGACACCCATTGAACAACACATACTTGACTTTGTCTTCCTTCGTCACGCTCACATTGAATTTGGTCTTCACTTGGCTGCGCAATACATTGCAAGCCTCCTTGATCTCAGGATTATACTCTCTCCTTGTCCTGGGGTCCTCCCTTTCTAAGTTGTTGCGCATGCGCTCACTCTCATTGTGGCCATGAGCTGGTCTCTCTGAAGCGGATTCACGCATCGCAAAGTACCTCTCGGTCTCTTTATAAATGTCTCGGAACCTGATACTTCCGATTCCAACTAGCACCATCGAAGGATACATTACTAGGAGATGTAGCATGTAACGAGACAAGTGCAAACTTGTCAAGGAATAGCGCTTAACATGGGTCTGGCTATTCTTATCTTGCTCCTGAATGCTGTCTGGTCTGTTATTGGGGTAGTAGCAGATCTTCGTCGCTATGTGCCACACTAAGATGCTCATGTCAAAGTCTAGCTCGATGCTACATTCTAACTGATCCAGCAAATTATGTGTGCTCAACACATGGCCTCCCCTGTCGATCCACGAGGAGGGTAGTTTCTGCTCACCCTTCGCTTCCCCACTCGTGATCGTCTCAAGAATTAGTTCCCTCATATAGCCTGTCACATCCTCGCGGCCATGGTAGAGAAACTTCACCCCCATCTCGTCAACGTGCAATAGCTTAAGCAATTTCTGCCAGCAAGAGTCATTTTCTTTGAAGTAGCACCTCATTAGGCTGTATTGGCCGATGGAATTGGACCACCTGCACCTTTTAGATAGCGATTGGATTCGGTTGACAAAGTTGAACACAGCTGATTGCTTATTCTTTATGAGCCAACAGACGAACTGGTTGGAGAAAAGGATATGAGACAGTGCGTATAACTCGAGGAAAATGGCTGCTCCTAGCAATAAGAAGGTCAAGCACAAATCCACCTTCAAGTATTGTCTCTTGTCACGCAAAGAGAAGACCAACGGGGAGATACATATCAAGAATGAAACGAAGAGTCTACAAATAAAGCCCCAGCTTGTATAGACCGCCTTCACCTTCGCGTAGAACACATCGTAGATGAGGCCTAGTTCAATTTCAATGACTTTAAAAGCCTCTACAATGTGCTTGTCACGCAGTAGCTCCCTTGAGCCTTTTAAGGACCTGCTCACGTTTCTATTTCTCCCGATTTCTGTTCTTTTGTTCCCCGGAATAGAAAAAGAATAGAAATCTGTTTGGTAACGCCAACTTATTTTTCTATTCCCAGAATAAAAAAAGTAGCTGGGGAACAAAAAAAAAGTAGCTTCTTGTTACCGGGAACAATTTCTAGAAATAAGTTTTTTTTTTCTTTTCTATTTTTCTATTTTTCTATTTTTCTTCTTTCTCATAGTGGCCACCACCGGCCGCCTGCCAACCATCGTGCGGCGGTCGTGCGGCGGTCGTGCGACGGTCGTGCGGCGGTTTTGCGGTAGTCGTGTGACGGTCGTGCGGCGACGAGCGGCGGTCGGCTGTCCGTGAGTAAGAAGAAAAAACAAATAAATACAAAAATTTATAATTTTTTACCAAACGCATTTGTATTCTTTTTCTAATCCAAGAATAGAAATTTTGTATAATTACCAAACACCTTATTTTACTCAAAAGTTGTTCCCGAAGTAGAAATAGAAAAAAAAAACTATTTTTGAAAAAAAAAATAGTTCCCGGAATTGAAACATTGCCAACGAGACACTGAAAGCGGCAATTCTCATCTCAAAGGGGGTGTTGGAACACCATCAATCCATAAATAACAAATCTGACTAATTTGCAGATCTTCAATCACCATTATTCACCAAGAATTCACCATTTTCTCTGCTATTGTTGGGGCGTGTGGTATCTGGAAGTTGTCGGTCAACCGGTAATGAGCCATGAGAAACCAGACATGGGTTATGAGCTCGCCCCCCCGGCGCATCTGTTGAGCATGATCCATCGCTTTGCTCTTGCTAGCCGCGTAGATCAGCATGTCTACCCACACCTGCCTAATTGCACCCCATTTTATAAGCTCGGATGAGATGCTCTCCAGCTCCAATGCGAGTCGGCACCCATTGAATAGCACATACTTGACTTAGTCTTCCTTCGTCACGCTCACATTGAATTTGGTCTTCACTTGGCTGCACAATACATCGCAAGCCTCTTTGATCTCAAGATTATACTCTCTCCTTATCCCGGGGTCCTCCCTTTCTGAGTCGTTACGCATGCGCTCACTCTCATTGTGACCATGAGCTGGTCTCTCTGAAGCAGATACACGCATGGCAAAGTACCTCTCGGTCTCTTTATAAATGTCTCGGAACCTGATACTTCCGATTCCAACTGGCAACATCGAAGGATACATTACTAGGAGATGTAGCATGTATCGAGACAAGTGCAAACTTGTCAAGGAATAGCGCTTAACATGGGTCTGGCTATTCCTATCTTGCTCCTAAATGCTGTCTGGTCTGCTATCGGGGTAGTAGTAGAGCTCGGTCGCTATGTGCTAGACGAAGATGGTCATGTCAAAGTCCAGCTCGATGCTCCATTCCAACTGATCCAGCAAATTATGTGTGCTCAACACGTGGCCTCCCACTTACTTTCTTGCATTAATATCCCACAATAATATCCAATTTAAATGTCCAAAATGCAGCCTTCAAGCCTAGATCCTAATTTCACTCAATTTAGACTTCATTCATCCTCAAATTCTCCAAATTTGAAGTCCAAAATTGATGAAGAAAAGCCTACAAAATCTCCACCCTTTCCTATCGTCAAGTAGCTCGGTCTAGAAATCCAAATTCCTTTCAATTAAGCGCATCTAAATTTCCATTAATTTTCCGCAACGTCCAAAACAATTTTCCGTAAAAATCCCGGAATCTCTGACAAAACTTCTGAGACTGAGTCGACGTTTCTAGAATTTATTGTGACATAACAGAATCTTCAATTTCTGAAATCGGACCTGAATTGAAGTTAATTTCCATTTGGCACGTTTTTAGCGTAACTTAGACTACTAGGTAGTTTTTAGAACTTTTTAGGGAAAATGACCCGTGGTCGATTTTCTTCGAGCCATAATGAACCCACTCGACACATTGGCGACTTTCGATTGTCGTAAAAGTCTCGAGGATTCAATTACGGGCACAAGGTACCAAAACGACAGAGAAATCAAACTAGTGTTAGTCGACAAGAATTTTCCAATTTAGTGGAGTTACCCACGATCAGCCACACATCTCAGTCGAACATGCCTATCTCTGATGTCAAATCGATTTTTAATTGTGCCGTAATGGCCTCTAAAGATAAGAATGGTCGAGAAGCCGATTCTGTGGCACCCCGAACCCTTCGTAGGTCGCCACAAGCGCCAATGTTACACCTTATTACCTTTCTCCTTAGAAGAGGCGTCGTAATTAGTATACACATTTTTTTTTTTTTTAAAGAAAAGCGGTCCCAGCACGACTCATTAGCGGAAGCAAAATATCACCATCTCTCCCCCTACCAACCATGATACAAATACACACCACTAATCACCATGATTTTATAGACAAGCCACGACACTTTATTTACATATATTTTCAAGATGGGACTTCTTTTGGGTTGATACATCGAAAAGGAAAAGCCAGGACTCAGCCATGTCCGGCCTAAAACCTCAAAAAGAACCATCGACCCTCTACATCACACGTGCACAACCCCCATCATAAGTGTCGGCTAACTATCCCCAAAAAGAACACAGCTCCTACTCGTCACGCACAGGCCTCACACCCAATCCGGTGCGTCAGCCGGTGGCGGTGGCAGCATCCCTCTCATCACCCCGTCGCGACGAACGTGGACGGAGACGAACTCCTGGACAATCGGGTCCCCAGCCAGGCCTACATCGTACATGACAAAACAGCACACTCGTATATACGCCAGTCTAGGCACAGAAGGACAACTGAACTCCTCGCACTCTACCTCGACGTCGGATGGTAAACCGTAAAACACACCCCGCGCGACGGCAGGAAGCGGCATGCTGCTAATCTGAAATGTTGGTCCCCCAAAAGGGGTGAGTACAACCACTCAGCAGGTAAAGGAATCCAACAACCACTCAATGCATCATACAAATCATACATGCATTTCAGGCGTCACATACCTTGAAGCCATGCGCATACTATCATGCATCATTATCAAAATCATATACATGTCATCATCATCATGGCATCATCATATCACACATGTCACCATGCCATATCATATATCATCATCATCATCATCATCATGCATATCATCATGCCATATCATATGTTATCATCATCATCATCATGCATATCATCATCATCATCATCATCATCATGCATATCATGGTTCAATTTCCACTTTTAACTTTTCAATTTGATCACCACACCACCCTTCCTCGATTCATCAATTTCATCTCATATTTTACACTCGCATCCCATGCGAGAAAAACCTCCGGCATTCAGCCATTCCAGGCCACCGGGCATCCGGCCCCCCACATTCCGGGCATCTCGCATCCCAACTGGCATCACGAGGCATTCCCCTCGGGCAAAGACCTCCGACGGGGCTTCCGGCATTTACACTCCCCGGCCGGGCATCCCGCACCCCAATCCCCGGCATCGCGAGGCATTCCCCTCGGGCAAAGACCTCCGATAGGGATTCCGGCCCCCCACATTCCGGGCATCCTGAATCTCCCAGGGCCATCCGGCAATGCATCTCTATACATTCCAGGCATCATCCTCCACCACAACCACCTCCTCATTTACCATTATCCATGTTTACCAATTTCAGTCTTAATTTAGCATGGCATATGACGTGACATCAAACAAGTCATACTTGGCATGGAATTCATACATGTATGTCAATTCAATGTCATGCATACATCAAGACCTCATCATACATGGTACATAAATTTAATGGAATTTATGGTCAATAAAATAATCCATTTTCATGCCCTTTTTCATTTATTTAAATTCCAGCTTTTGTCATTTTCAAAAATATTAAATTTAATATCTATAAATTCCCAAAAATTATAGAAATTAAGGCAAGTGATAAACAAGGCAAATAGAATAATAATTTCATGCAAAATACATGGCCAAATAGAATTTCACACAATTTCACAATTCACACAAACAGCATGTAATTTTCGGATGAAATCAGAATGCACAGTCTCCAAAAAAATTAGATTAAAATATCCATACGACCTCCAAAAATTACGAAATTTTACCGAGTTACAGCCAAGACATTTTCGTACATCTTTCATGAAGACTTCCAAGACAGATTCTTTCTATATTATTTTCTACAGTCACACGAAGCTTCTGGATCCATTACCGAATCGTCCAGTACATGCTTCTCCGAAATACTGAGTTTTTACCTACCTATTCTCTTTTGTTTCCTCTGCAATTTGGATATGTTATACATCAAGATGTCCTATACAGGTTTCATGAAGAGATCTAAGTCAAATAACCAGATTATAGTCGTCATTTAAGTCCATGAAGTCTCGGGTGTCCCGAAATACATCTCCAGAATTACCGTCTTCAAGATCTAGTCGATTTACTAGGCTATACTTGTTCATTTCACTTAAAATTTAAGTATGTTGTATTTTAAAATGTCCCCTACAACTTTCATGAAGAAATCGAAGAGAGATTCTTAGCACAAATCAACATGCAACCACAAATCCAACAAGAGGTCAGTGAAATCGTTCCAGATCTGAGGTCTCCATAGGATGAGAGTTTAACCCCTCAAATCTCCATCATTTTCCACGAAATTTCAGTATGTTGTAGTTTAAGATGTTAGCTACAACTTTCATGAAGAAATTGAAGCCAAAATCGGACTCTAAACATGCATGCAAGCTCACACAACATTCTGACTCAAACTGTTCAAGCGAAAACAGCAACACCACTCAAGAACAAGCCATCCAAGCTTCGGTTTTCCTCTCCTAATCACCCAAAATTCGACATACACGTAACATACACACATGCAAGAGCAGCTAGAGGACTCCAACTTGCCTCTAAACCGGACGGACGACGGCACACGGCGGCGAGCACGGCGGACGGACGGCGGCTCCTCCTCGGCTCCTCCTCTCTCTCGGCCACTCTCCCTCTCTCTCGCACAAACTCTCTCTCTCTCTCTCTCTCTCTCTCTCTCTCTCTCTCTCTGTGGGCGAATGAAGTAACCGGCCACCCTTCTCTCTCTCTTCCCTTTTATCCCCCCTAATCCTCATCATTAGTAATGATTAGGTTGCTTTATCAATGGCCAATGCATGCCATTCTTCTTGCCACTTGTCTCATTGCATGCATAATGGGCTTGGGCTTTTGGGCTTGGGCTTGGGCCATCCGGCCACTCTTGGGCCTCCTCTTGGGCTGGTCGACAGCCTCCTTTTGTGGGCCTAATTGGGCCGACTAGCTTGGCCCATCAAGGCTTCGGCCAATGGGCCTAAGGCCCAACCTAAAAATTGACTTTTCCCTCTTCTTTTTTTTTTGAATTTTTTCTATAAATATTTTAAAATTTTTAATTTTCAACATGGCCAAAGTCTTGTGACATTTTATTTATTGAAATTTAGTTTATAAAGTGCATAGCCAAGCATAAATTATTATCATTAATCTATCAAATTTAAATTCTCACAAACATATGCACAAATCATCTAATCTTAAAAAGACTAATGGCTAAAGCATTAATCATAGGAAATTTTATTACCAAATTAGAGACTTTAACACACCTTATAACTTGACTTTGAATTTTGGGATGCCACAGATTCCTAGTTGAATTCTCAAGTCTATTGCATTAAAATTCCTTAATGGCTTCCCTGGATAGTCTAGTTATCTCACAAGTGGCCATCTCAGAGAAAAGCACTATAGGCATGTCGATGAAATGTCCGATTTATTTAGTAGAAAATAGGACTGAAAATCTGGGATGTCATAACATCTAGAGTAGATAGTTCAGCTCTTATGTCCTAGGCCTGACCCAATAGTGGTAGTAGGAGTGATGGAGGAAACCATGGAGGATATGGTGGACATGGTGGCTAAGGGGGAGGCCGAGACATTGAAACAAGGAGAAACCAAGGTCAACAAAATAATAATAAATGATTTTACGTGTCTACTGATACCTCAGGGGCCACACAGATATGTCATTGCCTTGGCAAACCTGATTATATTCAGAAATTTTATTATAAGTTGCAAGGAAGAATAGGGTGGCAACAACAATTTGTGAATATTGCATCTAGTGCTGACTCCTCTCCACAATCTTCTGAAGGCAAGGTATTTGTTATGTCTGAAAAAGAATTTTCTTGATACAACTAGTTTCAGATTTCACAGCTGCTGCTACTTTAGTATAGATAGGTAATGCTATTGCATGCCTAGCTGCTTCTCGTCCTTAGATCATTGATTCAGGGGTTTCTGATCACATGTTAGGCGTTTTAGGTATATTTTCTTCTACTACTCCATCTTCATCCACAGTACCTTTAGCCAATGGATCATCCACATACGTTATGGGGGTTGACACTGTTCATCCAACTCCTTCATTGTCATTGTCTTTAGTACTTTATCTTCAACAATTTCCAATTAATCTGATGTCAGTTAGTAAATTAACCAAAAATTTTCAATGTTTAGTGACATTCTACCCTAATTCTTGTGTTTTTCAAGATTTGGCTACAAAGAGAACGATTGGTGAAGGACGTGAGACAAAGAGGTTGTATGTGCTTGAAGGGGTCGCTCCTTCAATTGCTTGCTCCAACATTGCAAATCTACATCAGATTCATTATCATTTTGGTCATCATTCTTTGCATAGTTTTCGAAAGTTAAATCCTAGTTTTCCGTCCCTTTCTAATTTGAAACGCAAGTCATGTCAACTTGACAAATTACATCGTATTAGTATCCACCTCGAGTCATTAAACGAGCAAAGTCTCCTTTTATGTTAGTCCGTTCAAATATTTGCAGTCCTTTTCATGTGGTTTCCAATTTGGGTTTCTGATATTTTGTTACTTTCGTTGATGACTATTCCTGAGTCACTTGGTTATACTTAATGAAAAATCATTCGGAATTGTTTTATATATTTCATGCATTTATATATGAAATTCATACTCAATTTGGTGTGTATGTCAAAGTTTCTACGCCCTTTTCTCAATTTATGACTCAACATAGAATGATTCATGAATCTTCTTGTCTTGATATAGCACAACAGAATGGTGTTGCTAAAAGGAAGAATAAATGTTTATTGGAAGTTACTAGATCTATGTTATTTCATATGAAGGTCCCCAAAACCTTTCGGTCCGATACTTTTCTAACCACATGCTATTTTATTAATCGCATACCTTCTTCTATTTTGCAAGATGGCATTGCTTTTTCCACTTTGTTTCCAATCACTATTTGTCTTACCTCCCCAAATTTTATGTTGTTTGTTTTATTCGTGATTATCAACCTGGAGTATCAAAACTTGATCCCAGGGCCATCAAGTGTATGTTTATGGGTTATTTACGTACTTAAAAGGGATATCGCCATTATTCTCCATCATTAAGAAAAAAAAACTTTATAATTACTGATGTTTCCTTCTTTGAATCCACTCCTTATCATGATATTCCAATCACTATGTCTGAATTGGATGAAGACTTGTATGTGACGACCATTCAATCAACTGCTCCAACTGTTTCAACAGTATCTCCACAAGAACCATCTCCTCTCCAAGTTTATACTTGACATCCTCTAATAGCTACTACTCCCCCTATCCTCTTGTCACTACTACATTGTCTTCTACTCCAAATTTGGCCTTAGTTAATCCTCCTTTTGTATCTGATCTTGATCTTTCTATTGCTCCTAGCTACTTAGAAGGCATGGTTTCAGCAGTAATAGTAATAGTATTATTAGCTGCAAAATCGATAAGAATTTTCATTTAAAGCCTGCCCTATGAAAAACTTCTTATTACTTAAGGATACTATCGAAAAAAGAACGAACTCATAAGTAGTATGATGGAATATTCGATTTTTTTTTTTTTTTTTTTTTTTATATATGCTTGCTCTAGTTTTTTTTTTTTTTTTTTTTTTTGAAACAGTTTTTCTTTATCCATGGGCAATGAATTTTGATGTTTTGGGAGTATCCGTATTTATAAAAACTTTAATTTTTCTGCTTATCATAATTGTAGGTTTAGTTTATGCATGGCAAAAAAGAGCATTAGAATGGTTAGTTCCTGAATATTCAGATAATAGTAAAATACACACACACACACACACACACACACACATTGAGACAGTTATGAATTCCATAGAATTTCCCTTACTTGCTCATACACGTGCTTGTAGTCAACATAATATATTGTCCCTAAGTCTCTAGCTTAGGCATTACAAAGTTCTGATTGAGGAAAACAATGGAAGAAGGATTAAAGGCTCTTTAGATTAATCAAACTTGGGATTCGGTACCTTTTTCTTTAGGCAAAACTGCTATTGGTTGTCGATGGATATATGCTATGAAAGTCAATCCTATGGTTCTCTTACTCGTTTAAAAGTAAGACTTGTTACTAAAGGATATACTCAGGTGTATGGGATTTGACTATTTGGATAATTTTTTCTCTTGTTGCCAAAATTACTTCTATTTGAATTTTGATCTCTTGCTACCACATATAACCGATCGTCGTTTCGGCTTGATCTTAAGAATGTTTTCTTTCGTGATACTCTTAATAAGGAAGTTTACATGGAGCAATCTCTAGGGTTTGTTACTTAAGGGGAGTCTAGGGGATTGGTTCGCAAATTAAATAAAAAAGTTTTATATGATTTGAAGCAATCCACGAGCATGGTTTGGAAGACTTCTGAGGCTGTACTTTCTTTTGAACTATCTAGATGTAGAAATGATCACTCTTTATTTTATAAATAGTCAAAGGGAGGTAAATTATTCTTGACTCTGTATGTTGATGATATTATCATCACAAGAGATGACCTGGTTGGTATAGCTGAACTTAAGATTTATCTTCAGCAACAATTTCCTACTAAAGACTTAGGAAAGTTAAATTTTTTTCTAAGAATTTAAGTTACACAGTCACATAAATCTATTGTTGTCACGGTGAAAATGTCCTAAATTTGCTTACTAAGATAGGTATATTTGGGTCTAAACCTCTTGATTTGCCCATGGAACAATGGGTTAAGCTGGCTGCTGAGGAATGAGAGATTCTTGATAATCTCAAGATATATAGAAGACTGGTGGTTGAACTGAATTATCTCATAGTTATTCGTCCAGCTATTGTCTTTCTAGGTAGTGGTAAGCCAGTTTTTGTCTTTCCCCCCATACATCTCACTAAGATGCAGTTATTCAAATAGTAAGGTGCTTCAAGAAGACTCCAAGGAAAAGATTTGCTTACCAAAAACATGGTCATAGTAGAGTTGAAGGATTTTCTAATATTGATTGGGCAGAGTCTCTAAATGATAGGAGGCCAACCACTGGCTATTGTACTTTAGTTGGAGGAAATCTAATATCATGAAAGAATAAGAAACAAAGTGTTGTTGTCCACTTTAATGCGAAATCAAAATATAGAGCAATGACACAAATGACACATGAATTAATGTAGATTCAACAATTATTGAGTTGGGCTTTCTAGCTTCAATGCCCATGATTCCATGGTTTGATAATAAAGCTACAGTGCATATAACTTCCAACCCAATGTTTCATGAGAGAACAAAACATATGAGGTTAATTGTTATTTTTATTCAAGAGAAGTTGCGGAGTGGATTAATCCTTCCCAATCACGTCCAAATGAGTGAATAACTTGCAGATGTTTTTACTAAACCTCTAGGTAATGAGAGGATAGATTATATTTGTAATAAACCGGACATGATTAATATCTATGTTCCACTTTGAGGAGGAGTGTTAGAAGTATAGAGGGTGAAGTGATCTTTAGAACCTTTAGGGCTTATTTTGATGTATATATTGAACTTTATTGAATAATAAAAAATACTTTTCCCTATCACAGAAAGTATTGTTAGTAATAAGAGTAGAATAGTAATTCATGTTTTTAGTATGATTAAGCATATATATATTTGTAACTCTAATTGAATAAAAGAATACGATTATCTCTTCAACAATAAGGAATAATTTCAAAATTCACTATGGAACATCTCACTTTTTCAATGACCATAGACTACTAGAGTCATACAAATGAAAATTTTCCTAATTAGTTCATCTTAAATAGCCAATGAAAGATAAATTATCTGACACATGCAAGATATCTCTAAGGCATTCCAAATAGAATCCTCTATATTTCACAAAACTTCACGTAAAAATTATCAAGAATGAATTGATATTGGACTGTAGCTATCAAGGAGCATCCCCATGGCGGAATGAATAGTGGACGGAGGAAAAGAACACAAAAGGATACAGAGGTGGTGAGCCTCTCGTCTTATGCTTTGTGGGACCAAAATTCGACAGTATGACTAACAAACATATCCCAAAATAATCTACAATTTACTTCTAGAGGCGGCAGTCAATTCCTCCTGGTTCACTCCCACCAAACTGCAATTTCGGAACAAAAACTTGGATAAACTTCTGAATTCGAAAAGAATGGCTAGGCCTCACTCTGAGACTAGTATTCTGTCTCCAGAACTCCATCAATGAGTCCAAATTCCATGGCCTGCAATACAAAACATGATAGAAGAGTTTGATTCAACTTCTGTCTATACAACTAGAGCTATGGAATATTCTACGATGACACATTAACATCATCAATTACCAGAAGGAGATTCAAAAATCACCAGAGAAATCCGTGTGAAGGTCTAGGCAAAGGTATTGTGTGTTAGAAAATCTAATCTAAAAGCTTAAACTAATCGGTGAAGCGCAAATACGTGAATGTAAAGTCCATTGAAACCCCCCAAACAAGTAATATAGATACTTAAACACTCTCTCACATGCAAACCAGACTACGAATGCCACATGAATATTACAAATGGGTAGGCAGCTCACACGAGAAATAAATTGAGGCGAAACCTAACTCTGCTATGTTATAAAGTCCAACCTAAAAATCTAAACCAAGAGGTGGAGCGACTTCATGAATATAAAAGCCCATTGAACCCCATAAACAGGTGATGTGGGCTACTTCATCGGTGTGAACAGAGGACGATGACATGGAGATTAAATAATGTAAACGGTGCTTCAAGATTCCCTCTAAGGCATTACTGCATTACATTTGAATAACTCAAACACAGGTCGAGAATCCACCATGATAGTCAGCAGACATTAGGTGGTTGAATAGGTTTAACGCTACTTTTTACCTATCTCCTCTTCGTCCTATACAGAGGAAAGAGTCCTAGGATATCTGGCATAAATAGTGATTGGCTGCTCACTGCCTCCCGCTACTTCATTATCCAAACTATCCTAATAAACAGTCGTTTAAATAAATTCGTAGCGAAAAAAAATGACCAATCTTCTCCCCTATTGTATTAATCAGCAAAGAAAGAGGTCAGTGCTATATAGCCCCTTATTGTGTGATCCAATATTGACCAGGGTCCCAACTTCAATAGGTGACCTCCTGCAGCAGTCCTCGCTTTTAATAAAGTGGAACACTTAATTTTTCCATTCTTTAGAAATATACAAAACCAACTAATCATGTCACCTTGAAAAACGTGCAAAGTGCTAGTGATTTTAAAAGAAAAGAGTCAGAAAAATTCCCTCAGACCAACTACTCATGCCACCTGAAAGAATGTGCAAAGTGCTCATGATAAATGAGGAAAAGGATTCAGCAAAATTACCTCAGAAACGGATAAGAAACGATCCCTCTCTGTGTACTGCTGCACTTTCTCAATGGATTGACCAGTAAAAGCAGCATACATTTTGTCAATTTTCTGCAACAGATTATCCGCAAAAGATCAAGTTGTAGAGATTGCAATAACCACCTCAAAATTGAGCCAAGACACAACAAAAACACCATCAGAAGGACAACATGATATTAGTAAAAATGACATATAATGGCGTTGCATGACATAAATTTAATTCTCTTAGAAACTGCTAATCTTCTGTCATGTTTTCCAAGAAGCTAAACAATAATTAACAAGCTAACCAAACTATGTTCGCATCTTTGACTCAACCATACTGAGGAGGAAACAAAAAGTTCCATTTCACCTCAAGAACTCAGATTTAAGAAAGAGATGCAGGAACTGAGATATTTAAGAAAGAGATACAAACATGGCGAGCTTGAACTGCTTCATTCACTTGGCGCCTAACATCCTCAACATGGCCCTACAAGAAGAATTATGTGGAATCAGACCTGTGATGACCAATATGTACACCTAAAACTATGCAACCATTTCTCTGCTATATCAAAGTTTCTCTAGTAAAATTATCCTCCTCGATGTACATAAGCTGCATCTCTGAAACAAATTAAACTGGAGATCAAGTGAAGCATCAAAAACAACTCAGCCTTGTCATTGTGGCTAAAGAATATGGCACCCAGCTCAACATTGAAGTGCTAACACAAAACTATAAGATGTATACAGCAAGTAGGTATTCCCATGTAAGCAATATAAGACTAACAGAAATTAAACTAGCAACCAAACAGCAAGATGTGCACAGAAAATGTAAATCTTCCCCAACTGTAAGATGAGTGCAGAAAACTTAGGTATCCTCAACCTTTAAATCCCTACAACCAAACCGTTTGATGTGTACAGACAACACAGGTAGTCCCATCTAAAGCAATATAAGGCTACAACAATGAGAAACCAATATCTCATTGGGGCTGAGGCTGTTGCAGTGAAGGCTCTGACAGATGTCACTTTACATTCAGCCATGAAAATGGGAAACAAATTTAAGGATATTTAATGGCACAAGTACACTGAATTTAATAAATCATGTCCTCATTTACATGATACATATCATCAGAAAAGGTCAAGCAATCAAGGTCTGTCAGCTGATATGCGACTAACCTCCCTCCAAGGCATCAACAAATTAATCTTTGATTAGTAATTTGCTTTCCCTTTTCATTTCTCCCGAATGAGTGGCGCAAAGAATGTCAATAGAAAAGAGAAAAAAGGCTCATTACCTTTAAGGGTGAAAAAGAATATAGGGAATTGATGTAGGAAATAAGCATGAGAGCCAAGGAATGGAAAACTTCATTTTTGATTCAGCCAGGGACAATGGAAGTAGGGAGATGAATTGAAGATAAGTTAGTTTCCTTAAGGGAACTAGATAATAGGAAAATGACAACCTGACACATTTTAAAAGAGTAGAAATGGAAAGGAAACACTTTCAGATAAAACAGATACATAGATATAAAACTAGAACAGTTAATGAAACTAACTGTCCACAGGTATGCAACAAACCTTCAAATTTTGGTTTTTTCTTTCTTTCCATTCCCGTGTTATCATTTTGTGGTCCCCAAGAACAATTTTCTCCACTGCTTCTTCCTTATTCAAATTCAACTGAGCAGGGTGATGTCTCCTGATCTATTTCCTTGTTTATTCCACATTTTCTTAAGTAAGAGAGTTTCATTGTTAAATAAAGATCAACTCCACACATTTTAAAAGAGTAGAAATGGAAAGGAAACACTTTCGGATAAAACAGATGCATAGATATAAAACAAGAACAGTTAATGAAACTAACTGTTTACAGGTATGCAACAAACCTTCAAATTTTGGTTTTTTCTTTCTTTCCATTCCCGTGTTATCATTTTGTGATCCCCAAAAACAATTTTCTCCACTGCTTCTTCCTTATTCAAATTCGACTGAGCAGGGTGATGTCTCCTGATCTATATCCTTGTTTATTCCACATTTTCTGAAGGAAGAGAGTTTCATTGTTAAATAAAGATCAACTCCATGGATGAAGTGTCACGATGCTTCACAAGCCTGAATGAGGCTTGGTGAAGATCACAAAGCATCACATAACCTCAGTTGAGGCTGGGTGAGGAGTTAATCGAAACTGTGAAGAAGCTTCACAGAGCTTGTAGCCCAACTCTGTGAAAACTGCTAACCAGGTAAAATGTAGTCAAATAAAATAGGGTAGTTTTGGTGCTATTGCAACCAGAGGTTCGGGACCACCTTTTACTGGTCAATGGGGAAAATTGAAATGTCCTCCATTCAACCCCTGCCCCGGAAAAGGAGGGGGGGGGGATGACCGATTTCAGATACAATATGTTGACTCAAATGCAAGTGGAGTATTGACAAACATACATGGCATACAAACATGTTGGACTTGATTCTTGACAGCATGAACTTTTGACATACTCTGGCCATGCTTACTTTGTGGGAACTGGGAACAAGTTAAAGAAATTACCAAAAGGAAATTATCCTTTTTGAATTCCATACTTTGATTATTTAAGTCTTTAAACAATGTTCTCCATGTCCTTAAATTAGCTTTCACTGCTTCACTGCTTCATGAGGGTAGTGATCTTCCCTTGGATTTAAACCTACTCCTGAGCTAGCGACTCTATGGTCCCATCCATCATTCATGCAGGCTTGGGCACCATTTTGAGCCCATGAGACCCCACTAAGCCCAACTAACAGTTGGACAGGCTTGCACATCGTGTCTCCTCGAGATATCCTCGCCCATGGAATTCTAGCCTCAACAAAATTTAGGTTGGTCCCATGCATTCTTTTCTTTTTCAGGTTTCTTTTTTTCTATCGGTGGGCTCAGAAAACACTTTGTGAGCCCAAAGTTGGCCCCATCCAGCCCTGCCTGACCAATGGACCAAGGAAATGCCCAAGTCCCATCTAGCCCACCCACTTATCAAAACTCTAGGACAATGTCAATTATCAACACCCTTTTCCACATCATTTGCAAATTAGTGACCCTATCGTTGGTTTTACCAAAGAATGGCTCATCTTATCATTGGTTATTCCAGCAAAACCACCATCAAAGACATTGAGTTAAACAAGCAGCACAAGTTAATATGCAAAAAGAACAATCCAATGATGCTTGCGCACATTAAAACTAACTTATCTTATGTTGAGCACATATCAGATTAAGACAACTATGGTTTATAGAACTACATGGGCTAAAGCATACACATCAGAGAACAGCATTTGGAAAGTAACCTTAATCCTATTAGAGATGCAAACTTCTGGTCTCAAAAGACTCAAACTTTGTTTCTTACTCATGTCTATAATCTTCGTCAGGATCACAAATGGCAATTAGAGTGCCCTCCAAGCAAGAGTGGTAATTAAGCAAAAAGGACTATAATAGATGAGAACTTTCCATTATAGATAGCTAAAATAGCCTACAAGCAAGAGATTATAATGCTGAGACTGTGATCAGCTTGCTGTCAAAGGAACTTTAATTAGTTGATTGAAAGCCAATAGTAGGTTCCAAGACCAATGGGCGCTTGACAGAGGAATATCAGATCAATAGAAGCAGGCTGGCTCAAAGAGAAAGACATTTTAAGCTCCAAAACTTTGGAGGTTCTAGTGCATACTCTGCTCTTTGTAAGCAATTACCTCTTTAAGTGAGTTTGCTGTGCTTGGTGAGAGGTGAAAAAGAGGTTCATATGTTTTAGGTTTGATCATCTCATACTCAAAAAGACATGCTTCCTCCAACAAAAATAGAAAAGGACTGACTGAAACCATACCCCACATCCACTTTGAGGCTGATGTATCATGATCCGTGCATTTGGCATTGAATAACGCATTCCCTTTTCTCCACCAGCAAGAAGAAGTGCTCCTTGGCTTGCTGCCACTCCAAAACAAACTGTACCAACCTTTGGCTTTATCTGGAAACGTGTAGAGTGTCCTTAAATGCATTGGGCATAGAAATCTTAAAGGTGCTTTCTATGAAGGGTGTTAGGGGGCTATTGATTCACAGCTCTGCAGACTTGTCAATGCAGAGAAGACCAATAGGGTTGCCCAAGTTTGTCGTATAGGCCGCATAAATGTAATTAGGCCAGCATTATAAAATGCTCTGCAACAGATCCTGAACATGCTATAATTAGCTTAGTGCTATTAACCTTAGATCCTGAAAATGCATATAATTAGCTTAGTGCCACTTAGTTCCACTCTTATGATTCCACTCTTATGATCACTTCATACTTGGAAATGTATTTTTAAGAGCCAAGTCCCAAGAAGACATGGACCACCCTTATATGCCATAAAAGTTACATTATCGTCCCAGAAAAGTGTACCTCCTTCTCCACCCATATATTCCCACAAAAAAATATAAAAAAGAAAGAAAAGGGAGTGAGAAGGACAAGGGATGATCAGACATCTGTTTCCCTCCTTAGCACAGCCAACATATTTCTTAGACATGCGCTTTAACTATTCCTTCTTAAATTTCCAATTAAGACATTCCATCAAAAAGTGCAACATTCAAGCAACATAGTTTGACTTTCTTAACCAACAAAATCCGCCCCTATCCTTAGAAGCATCTCCCTATAATTATGTGGATCAAGCCACACAGCATGAACAATTCGATTGACCTATAAACTTAAAAACAGATAAATGTGAAGGTCTTCAAACTATGTAGGGAAGTCATATGATCTGAAAAAATTGTGTCATTATGCAAAAGCCCCATGGATATTTTATCACAAAGGAAAACCATATACAGAAGACTCTTACCCAAGACATACAATCATAAATTGCCAACACTGAGTATGTGCTTCCACCGGGGCAATTAAGATACATCTGGAAAAGCAAATCAACACATTAAAAAACTAGTTACAAATTAAAGTTTGCAAGGGGCGTTTTACAATTATTGATAGACAAAAGATTAAGTACAGCACCAGTATATCTGCATCCTCGTCAATAGTTGCAAGAGTCACAAGCTGTGATATAACCCGCTGAGCCACCAGTGAGTTGATTGGCTGCCCAACGAAAATTATGCGGTTTCTAAATAACACAGATGAGAGGTCCAATGCTCCTCCAGGAGTCATTACTGCAGGCATTACAGGAGGGTTACCCTTTTTGGCTTCTATTGCACCATGACTGTCCATTACAAAATGCAATAAACTCATACATTCTTCCAGTAGATAGAATCTGCTATTATACCCAATAGCTAAATTCAAAAATGGATGAAAAAGACATGTGTTCAATAATGATGCAGGAGTATCTGGTTCTATGAAATAACTCTTGAACGCAACTCAGGTTTCATCGATTGATACAGCCCAATCATTAATCATGTAAGCAAAGGCAAATTTCAGCCACAACTTAATTCAATGGATCCAAGGTTGTAGATGTCAACTCTGAATGGTATCTCCCGAATTACAAGATTGGTTGTCGATTTCAAGTCTGCTGGTCGTCTACCAAGTGTGCTGATTGACTACCAAGAGTCTAATGATTGATTTCCATGGATGTCTATCGATCTTCCAAGATGGTTGTTCGACTACCAAGACTAGTGCACGAATTTGGTGAATCAAGTCCTAGTTACTATGTATCTAGTCCTAGTTATTATGCATCTAAGTGCATTGTTAATTATCATAAGTCATAATAGCATGTGACTAGTCCCAGAGTTAAAATTGTTTGCTAAATTTCAGAGTCATAGATTCCAAGAGTCATTTAGGCTTGTTTAGTCCCTAAGCAAAGTGTCTCTATAAATAGCGAAGTGCTCTCACATGTCGAGACAGACTTGAATTTTGATGATTACATGAGATTTTCCTCAAGTGAGTGAATTTCTATCTTCAGTTCTTTATACAATTTCTTTGGTGGTGAACCTTGAATTCCTTATCCTTGACTGGTGGTGTAATCCTTTATGCCTATGTGGTAAATTTTTTTATCCTTGACCGGGGGTGGTGTGTTCCTTTATGCCTGGGTGGTGAATGGGTTCTTTATCCTAGGCCGAGGTGTGATTCATTAAGCTGCGAAGGTGAACTTCATCTATCCCAACTTCATTTTCCGCTCATACACACCAATATAAAACCCTTCCATCTACCATTTCCAGAAAACCCATACCAAACACTTACCCCAGAAAACCAAATTCCTAATCTCTCAATTCCATCATGCATCAAATAAGAATGATAGTCGAAAAATCTCATACCCACAACAAACACCACAAGGAGTTTCATGCTCTAAGGGCAAGCTATAGGTTTTGCTCATAAAAAAGATCCACCTTCAACAGATTGAGCACAGTTCCAAATGAATTCACACAAAATATTATCATTAATTCAAGTAAAGGCAAAATTTTTTGACTCATACATATCTCATCTTTGAGAAGACAAGCATTTACAACATAATGTAGCACCCGTAGTAACTCTAACAAAGTCGTACAAAGAAGGGTCAGTGTAGTTCACCTCAGATTGGAATCATATAAATCCTTCGTGTCCAGCTTGCGAGGCACTCCATAACTTCTACTGGACAATCCTGGAACAAGCACATTCGGTAGCATCATTCGTTAAGGTCAGAACATAACCTGAAACAAAGAATAGCAGTTCTTCCTCACCCGGAATAGAACAACCACTCAAAATAACAAAACAGCAATGGAAGCAGCCCTAAACTTAGCACAGAACAAATCTGAATTGATCCAGCACACACATCTATCATGAACTAGCACATTGAGCACAAGGCATCGGTGTGGAGATTCAGCTAATATTTGTGCCGAACATCCATACACCCACAAAAAACACCGAGCGAAAAACAGGATAGCCAAATTAAGTCGAGGCAACGAACAATCACAATACACAAAAGTCCAATAAATGCGAAAGCGAACGAAACTCGACAGCCCGCAATTGACCAAAAAACAAACGGCGAACCGAAGCCAACCTGAGGCGGCGGCACCGTAAGGCGGCGGCATCGCCATCTCCATGCTCCGCGACACCGAAACGATCCTGGGAAACAAAAAACCCAACAGGCAGCCAGTCATAACGTAACCAACCCAACCCACAAGCACAAAAAAAAAAGGCTCAAGAAGCTCAACTATCTCCATCTCCTCAACCAGACAAAAACCCTTAAAGCCCAACACGAATGCCAGGAGGGGCTGTGAATCGAGAGCGCAATCGGGGCGAGAGGTGGGCGTACCTTGAGCTCGGAGCGGCGCGGGGGGCGGCGGTCACGGCGGAGCAGGAGAGAGAGGAGGACGCGGCGGAGAAGGGTGTCGGAGCGAGGGATTGGGGTTTGGGAGGGAGGGAGGTGGAGCCCGCAGAGAGGAGGGCTGATCCTCCGTACATGGAAGCCATGGTTTTCTCTCGGAGCTTGGATAATTCTCTGCACGCTGCGAGCACTCTGAGAGAGAGAACGAGCTTGGCGAGAGAGATCTTCTTAACACGAAGCGACGACGTTCAGCAGCAGGTGCAGTGGAGCCAGATTTTTTTTTCTTTTTCTTAATATCACAAAAAATCATTTACAATAAATTTATCTTAAATTAATTTTTGTATGATAAGAAATTCTAAATTGATGCATTTATGATAGATTTACCGTGCATTAATTTTCATTAAATTAAATTAAAATCACAAAAAACCACAAACCAATATTACAAGAGGATAAAACTCGAGCAATACATTCATTAACTATTATGTGTCATCCAATTCAAAGATTTGTGATGAAATTTAATGAAAACTAATGGAGGGTAAATTGATCATAAGTATACTAATTTGAAATGATAAATTTGTCAGGTGTATATCAATATGAGGTTTTCGTGATATTAACACTTTTTTTTTACCAATGGAGCCAATTTACAAGTAAGAAGTTCAACACATATTTCACTCGACCTCAAATGCAATGAAAATTAACTGAAAACAAAATCTATTTCTACAAACTTATTGAAAAAAAGTATATAATTATAGCTAAATTATATTAATTATCAATAACAAATAAAAATATATATATCAATTACTTAAACGTAAGAACACAGAGGGGTCATAGATACTCTTTCGAAAGTGTTGTTTGAGATTAAAAATCAACTGATATTGGCCTCCTTGAAAAGTGAAAATTTTTGATTTAATGGTATAAAGCAGTCTTAGATGGGAAAAAAAAAACTGCTTGGTTAAGGTTAAACTACAATTTTTATTCGGGTAAACCAAAAGCTAACCAATAAACCAGCTACAAAAAATTCTCAGCCAATAAGCAGTCCCTAAAATTTTGCCATAAAACAAAATCACAGATCTACTTTTTTATTTTGCTCAAAGGCATTCATGTTGACACTTAAAATTTTCGCTTTGAAATCACTCATGTATTTCATAAAAAAATTAGGAATCAAATTCATAAATAACAACAAAGTAATTGGACCACTAAAAAAAATATTGTTATGGTATGAACTCACATTTGTGACCCTCATTTTTACATGCCCTCTCATTGCATTACATTTAAAATTCGTTCAAACGAATAGTCACCCTCTAATTACCCATTTTGCAACACAATTTCACGTTACTAATGTTTCAAATCTACCCCCACAAGTTGGCGAACATGCAAATGAACCTTTTTTTTGGGGTATACTAGATACTAGAGAAGGATTGGAACCTTAAAACAGAGCCAAACTAGTTAGAGAAGGACCTCAAGTGACCGGCCACAACCCCTCTCCCAATCCAAGAAAAAACTTCTTTCAAAACCGAGAAGGATCTTCTTCCATGGATCCCTCTTGTTTCTATTCCCCTCTCAAGGGCAGGTTTTTCCGCTTTACTTACCTTTATAAATATAGCACGATGAAAGTAGATAGAGATAACTCCAGGAGCAATTAAAGAGAGTGAGTTGGGACTTACAATCCTTCTCTCTCCATCTTCCTCATCATGCTTCCGAAGTTCAATAGGCGATGTTCCAAGCAAGAGAAATCTCCCCACGACCTAGCTGCCCAGCGTTGACACACATGCTGGGCCGTGGGTTTTGAGCGGGTGTTAGGCTCTGTATTGCATCTCCGGGATTTCTCAGGTCGAACTCTATTCCTGTATGCGCTGAAGAGCGTGCCTACGGCTCTTGTTGTGGCTTTGAAAAGCATCTCAAGCGGTCCTGAGCCGCCCTTTTACTAGTTAGTATATTTCGCATCCTCATAGCCTATCTTAATTCAAGTTTTAGCGTGGTGTTTCGAGAGGACCCAGAACGTCAAGTGCGACACGTGTTTTTCTAATTATTACTCATAATATTATAGAAACTCACATCATGCAAGAAATATGATTTGGCAAGTCCGAATAATTTACCTACGCATCTTACCATTATCTTCCCTCTTCCAAGTATTAATACAAGTACAAGAAGAAATAAAATAGAATGCATTAACTCTGGGAAGAAGGTTGGGTCTCATCGATGCTGCCCCATACTCCTATGTTCAAAAACTTACCTAGGCAAGTTATTCTACTAACCTATAGATCGAAAATTTTGCCCATCAATATACCATCATCGTTGAAGCCCGAAGGACCATCGAAGCCCCTAAGTGGTCCAACCAACTCCCCATCGATTTTGCAGTACCAGGCCAAAAATCGATAAAGGATCCACCCCGGTACACCTACATCAATACATACTATGACTAAATCATGTACAAGCCCATCTTCATAAACACACTCAAAATGTATAGAAGCTCTATCCTAAATGTCTGAAAAATAAGAAGTGAGATGAAGCTCAATGAAATCTCTGAGTATAAGGTAGAAAAGCATCTTTTCACTTAGCCAGTACATGCAAAACACAATGACCCAGGTACATCCAAAATAACAATGAGAGACTAAAGAATAAATGGATGCACTAATTTACCAAACATGTTGTGTTAATCAAAACCATGAATAAGCACTTAAGGTTATTCACTCAAATGCAATCGGATAGCATAACATACGATAATATGGGGTTATCACCAATTAGTTTATTATTAAACATGTATGCACATAATCATGCATTATGTTAATTATTTTATCTCATTTCATCCCGACTCTCGAGGCATCCTGACACATTGGGTGTCTCCACTCCAAGGCATCCCAAACACTCCTGAGCATCCGGACTCATAAAACATCCCAACTCCGAGGCATCCCGAACAATCTTAGGGCATCTTAACTCACAAGGTATCTCAACTCCCAAGCATTTTCCCCCACCAACATATGGGTGATGAAACATAACATAATGATTTCCATATATAATTACATAACAACATTTATTATTTCTTATATAACCATCGTCAAAATCAACATTCAGTGTATGACATTATTTCATACAAATCATTACCAAAATACAATTGTCATGTGCATCAATTACAAAAGTATTAATAACACACTTTCCTCTCTTTTCATTCCTCATACAAGCAATGATAACATTCTCAGATAATCAGCAATGTGAAAATTGACAACCCAACTTAGCAACAACTCGTATAATCAACAACGTGATATTGACAACTCATATAATTGACAACATGAACATCAACATCTCCAAGAATCAACCAACTGATAAATCGATAACTTTGTCGATATTATAAAAATAATATTTTCTAGTTTAATTTCACCATTTACACTTTTTACACTATCAAGTCTTATAACATCGATTAATCACAAACTCGACATGTGGAGACTCATCGGTTCAAGTCAACAATCGCAAGATAGAATTATCATTAGAAAAATACAAATTAAAAATCGGCAACTTAAAACAAAGATTGGTATCTCGATAAAAGTCAATCAACTGACAGCGATTTAATTTAATCAGTCAATCACTTAGCAAATATCACGTAAATATCATCTTCAAGTGCAAATTCCACGTCTTTACCCTTTTTCTCATCCATTAGACGACCATGTCTTTGGAAGGTCAATTCAAGTCCAATGAACATGACAAATTAACATGAAATTATCGAAACTTTCTCACACTTAACATCAAAGATCAAACTAAAATTAACAATCATCAAACAACAAAGTCAAAAATACTAAGTAGATCATTTGAAATTAGTCCTGAGAGTTTTCACTCGTCTTGAAAATGACTTGAGCAGATCAAAGCTTTTAAATACCTTCAAAGAAAATAAATCAACAACATGAATTAACAATTCTATATTTGTAAGCAACAAAACTAGTTTGATAAAACGGAGGGGAAATGCAACAATTCACCTTACGAGCACTTGAAATATCAATTTGGAAACTTTCGAAATCCTAATGTGGGACCTTTACCTTTGCTTCAAAATAGTGGGAAAAGAAAAGGAAGGGAAAGTGACATGGAACACTCTCTCTTTCCTTGCAAGAATGAGCTGAAGCGCTCTATTTAAAACTTAAAGTGGCTTCTTATGATCAATAGGGAGATCTATTTGGAGGACTTCCATGAGTTACAAAAGGATAAGAATGTTTAACTAAGGTGGTGATGTAGTCAAATTAAACCGTTACCAATGCCTATTGCATATTTTAGGTTATATTCATATCTATATGTTTCCTAATTTAGTATTTCAAATATACCATGCATTAGAAATCATAAAGTAATTTAGGTTATACATGATAGTTTAGTTCTTCAATGAATGGGAATTAATACATGTTGATTTCCAAGTCGATTTATTTACCAAAAACCCTAAACTTTAGCTAATGTGATAAATTTATTTCGAACTATTTTTTGTGACACAAAAAGCCCCAAATTTTATCAACTATGACACATTTACCTCAACTCGATGGCTAAAGGGCATTTTTTGTCTTTTAATTTTTAATTTTTTTCTTTTTCTTTCCTTTTTCTTTTTTTTTTTCTTTTTTTTCTCTTTTTTCTTCTTCTCTCACCAGCAAAGGGAAGCTAGCTTAGGCAAGGGCCACCCTTGCCCGACGCTAGCGAGGGCATTCCTCGCCAGATCCGACCTAGGCGAGGGCCGCCTTGCTTGCGTCAGGTGAGGGTTGCCCTCATTGAACCTAGCAAAGGCTATCCTTGCTCGACCCAGGGAAGGGCAACCTCGCCTAAGTCCAACTTCCCTTTGACATGGTCGGCGGAGGGAAGAGAGGAGAAGAAAAAAGAAGAAAAAGAAAAAGAAAAGCAAAAGAAAAGGAATTAAAAAAGTAAAAGACGAAAATGCCTTATAATTTGAGGTAAATGTGTCACGCGAATGTAAGTTTGGTGTTTTTGTATCACGAAAAAAAGTTTGAAGCAAATTTATCACATTGGGTAAAATTTAAGATTTTTGGTGGCATTTTCCCTATAATCACCTAAACTAGGGTAGTTTCCTCTTTCTAATTGATAAAGAAAAATCCAAATGAATATTTCATTAATGCTAGATCTCTCAAATGGATAAGTCGGTCAAAAATGGTTTGACCTAAATTGATTCATGTATTCATAATGCATTTTTAGCGACCCATATCTGATCTCGCCCAGTCTTAACCCATGCCCAACCCAACTTGGGCTCCATTCGTAGCAATTTTTCTCCTTAAATTGTGCCCTAAATAATGGGTGATTTCATGGATCAACTCGTTGAGTTAGTGAGGGAGCTTGAGCGTCGAGTTATGAAAGGAAGCATGAAGATGGCGATGGGGCAAGGGGTGATATCCAATAAGACCTTTAATTTTAACTTTTAAAGCTTGGCTAAGGTAATACCTCATCGTATCACTCTTTAGACATTACGGTTTTTAAATCATGCATTATCAAATGCATGCATGGACCGAGAGACAATGGTGATTTACCGAAATTTGTTGCAAATTCAGTCCAGTTACACTATTTCATTGAATTTTCAGCGTATCATGTCAAATTTGAATGAACTACACAAAGTAATTTTAGCAATGCCTAAAACAGTTTCTTTCTTTTTTGCAACCAATGATTTTTCGCTTCGCATGGCATCGACAGCATTGTTCTCTTCCTCTCTAATCTAGCGAGCACCGAATTGTCAAGAAATAGGGATCCTGAGTAAGCTAATTAATTGGCCCTTAAGTGGGATTAAGACGGTTAATTAAACTTTGAACCGAGAAAGGGGGCTTTCATTTGTCACTTACAATATGCAATTATGCAGGCAGAAGTCCAGCACAAGTGCCATAACTTGGCACGTCGGGACACTTAAGTACCATAACTTCAAAATGGTACACTTAAGTGCCACTTTTTTTTTTCGAGTGGGACACTTAAGTGCCACCTCCGGCGACCCTTGCCGGAAATCCTACGTGGCAATATTTTATTTTTATTTTTTGCTTACGTGGCTCGCCGGAGCTCCAAATCAGCATAAAAATTAAAAAAAATTAAAAAATAAGAAAATTTTAAAAATTTTAATTTTTTTTTTTTTTTTTTTAAAAAGGGGGAGGTCGAACGGGCGGCTGAGGGCTGAGCCCTCACCGCCGCCACCTCCCCGCCGTTGCCGGGAAGGGCCGGCGACGGAGGGGGGAGGGTCGGCCGAGGTCGCCGGCCCCTGGCCGACCGCAAGAAGCGGGGCGCGAGCCCTCGCCGGGCCGCGAGCCCTCGCCGGATCGCTGCGAGCCCTCGCCGGATCGCTGCGAGCCCTCGCCGGATCGCGGCGAGGGCCGCGACCCTCGCCCGCAGATCCGGGCGAGGGCTCGTAGGCCCTCGCCGCCGGTTGGCCGGCCTCGCCGGCCCCGGCCGTGGCCCGGCCGACCCTCCCCACTCCGTCGCCGGCCCTTCCCGGCGGCGGGGGAGGCGGCGAGGGCCCGCGACCCCTCGCCGGATCCGGGCGAGGGTCGCGGCCCGCGCCCTAGATCCGGGCGCGCGGCCGCCCTCGCCCAGATCCGGCGAGGGCCCGCAAGCCCTCGCCGCCTCCCCGCCGCCGCCGGAAGGGCCGGCGACGGAGTGGGGAGGGTCGGCGGGGTCGTCGGGCCCGGCCGGGGCCGGCGACCCCGGCCGACCCTCCCCCTCCGTCGCCGGCCCTTCCCGGCGACGGCGGGGGAGGCGGCGGCGGCGAGGGCTCGCCCTCGGCAGCCCATTCGACCTCCCCTTTTTTTTTTTTAAAAAAAAATTTCTTAATTTTTTAAAACTTTTAAATTTTTCTTAAATTTTTCTTATTTTTTAAATTTTTTGAATACTTTATAATTTAATTAATTTTTATATTATTATTTACACGTAGACACGAAACAGCGTCGTTTTTGCGTTTTCTCCGCCACGTCGCGTGCAAAACGACGCCGTTTTGGACTAAACTCGCCGGAAAATTGCCACGTCAGCCATTTGGCCGGATTTTCGCCGGAGTGGCACTTAAGTGTCCCATTTTACTCCGATGATGGCACTTAAGTGTACCATTTTAAAGTTATGGCACTTAAGTGTCCCGACGTGCCAAGTTATGACACTCCAGGTGTCCTCACCTCCAATTATGCATGGTCGATGAAACGAAATGCTGGGAGTGCCTCTCGAGGATAGTGATGGTCGTTGATACTGAACTCCAGGGGCAATTCAAACACTCGACGTGCTTCTTCAAACACCGACGCGCAGTCTCGAATTCCTCCCACCCAAACGCGGGCCCTCGCTACCCGCCATCACCACCCTCGACCATCACCTGCTGTCGCCCCTCGCCTCCCTTATTCTTTCTTTCTTTTTTCTCAATATGGGCAGATCTTGAGTCAATCCCCCGCGAAAAGGGTTCTTGCAGGCCGTATTGGGTTCTCTTCGACTTGCCGAGAGCAAGAGAGAGAGAAAGAGTCCTGAAGCAATATTTTGTTATTTGTCTTTGCCTTTTCGTCGAACAGTTCATGTGCACTCTCACTCTCCACTCATATATTTCACCCTCTATGAGCAATTTGAAGGATGGTAACAAAGTACCATGAGATAAGTAGTAGTCTATAGTGAAGCAACGATCATGAAATAAAGTACTCTAAGCCTTCAACTCTAATAAAAAGTGAATAGAAAAGTGAAGACCATGAAATAAGATATTTTTGAAGGAAAAGTGAGCAAAAAAGTGAAGACGGAGAAATAAGGTACCCTTAAAATGGGAAAGAATTTGAAGAACGGCAACAAAGTGAGTGGTACACGACGTGGTCATGAACTGACTGAAGATCTGAACCGCATTGATTGTATTAGAACAAGTAATAATGAGATATAAAAATAAAGAGCATAAAATTAGTGCACAACAATTAAACTTAAGCCATAATAAGTTAACTTTCTCTGTCAATACAAAAACTCAATTGAATTTTGAAGGGATTCATCAGAAATTGCACTGGTTTTCAATAGGATTCTTTAGAGTGACTATCCACTGCAGTAACGGTTCAAATTAATTGAACTTCAGAGAGCATCAATCTGTCCTCAATAACATTAATTTTTGCTGGAAGGTAACTAAAATCTGGGTTTGATATGGGTGACGTTAATGATCAGATTCAGGACAAAATCAAAAATTGCAAGTCTCTTGTAATCTCAGATCTTGAACAAGAATATGAAAATCATCTAAAAGAGACCGGCATGGTTTTCGTTCTTTAGGAACTTGACGACATTTGGCCTCCAGGGGTAATTTCCAATGTGATTGACCGGCTCCTTAGCACAAGGAGTTTCGGCACTTGGGGTGTTGACACGAGCAAAAGGACATAACATGGGCTTTCCAGGAGCATTGAAACCTCCGGTTCTTTACGTTCCTCTGAACAGAAATGACAAGAGAAGAGACAAGAGTATGAGGGGGTGTCTTTCTATATATATCATGCACATTCATCTGAAATGTTCAAGTAGCTTCCCTCTCACCACTTTCTTTTAGCCTTCTTCCGTTAGACATGACTACCAGGGCATTGAATCCTTCTAGTTCAGCCTTGCGAAACGCGATTTTATGGCTACTTCTGTTGTCTACCGTGACTAGCTTCGTCATGTCAGAATCTGAAGAACGCCAGACATACATTATCCACATGGATCATTCACAGAAACCAGCATCTTTTCCGACCCACGAGACCTGGCACCGTGCCACTGTGGACTCGCTATCGCCATCTCTCAGCGATGGTGAGGACAAGTTTCTCTATTCATACAACCATGTCATGCACGGTTTTAGCGCCAGGCTCACGCCATCTGAGCTAGCCAAGATTGAAAAATCTCCAGCTCATCAAGCAACGATTAAAGAGTCCTTTGGCAAGCTGTTCACAACCCACAGCAGCAAGTTCCTCGGCCTAAAGCACAGCTCCGGACTATGGCCCAACAGCTCATATGGAGAAGATGTCATCATCGGAATACTCGATACGGGAATATGGCCAGAGAGCGCCAGCTTCTGTGACAAGGGGATGCCGCCAGTGCCTCCAAGATGGAAAGGCGAGTGCGAGAACGGCACTGCCTTTAGCCCATCCAACTGCAATAGGAAGCTCATCGGAGCTCGGTCTTTCAGCAAGGGCCTTGCTGCCGCAGGATTAAATATATCCAAGATGTATGACTACGATTCTGCGAGAGATTTCGCTGGTCATGGCACACACACATCATCCACCGCTGCAGGGGCCCCTGTAATTGGAGTAAGTCATTTTGGATATGCGAGCGGGACAGCTAGAGGAATAGCACCAAGAGCTCATGTTGCGATGTACAAAGTTTTGTGGGCAAGAGACACGTACGAGTCTGCATCAAGTGATGTGCTTGCTGGAATGGATCAAGCAATTGCTGACGGAGTAGATGTCATGTCTTTATCTCTCGGCATCTTGCTCACACCATACTTCAACGACGTGATTGCCATAGCATCTTTGTCAGCGATTGAGAAGGGCATCATTGTCGTCTGCGCAGCTGGAAATGATGGGGCCTATAACTCCACGTACAACGGAGCGCCCTGGATCATCACAGTCGGAGCAGGAACTATTGATCGGAGCTTTGTTGCGACTTCAACCCTGGGGAATGGGTTAACTATAGAGGGTACGTCGTACTTCCCTCAGAGCATCCACATCGCTGATGCACAAGTCTATTATGGCAAGGACAACCCTGACAAAGCGAAATGCCTCATGTCAGCCCTCGACCCAAAAGAAATTGCTGGAAAGGTAGTTTTGTGTGACAACAACAATACGGTGGATTTGGACAGTCAGGTCCAAGAACTTGATAACAAAGGAGCATACGGGGCAATTCTCCTGAGCGATGAGTTAAATTTATATCCTGAAGACTACTCCATCCCTGTGGTGGTCATACCGACTTCTTCAGGAGCTCCAATAAAGGACTATCTGACAAGAGAAAACAATGCAACTGTGAGTATGAGGTTCTTGCAGACCAAATTGGGCACAACGCCAGCGCCTCTGGTTGCTGATTTCTCTTCGAGAGGGCCAGATCCGATCAATCCAAGCATCTTGAAACCAGATATTCTCGCTCCAGGAGTGGATATACTAGCTGCAGTTGCGCCAAACGTGCCTTTTATGGAAGTTGGCCTTTATGATCTTGTGACCAATTACGCGCTTTACTCGGGCACCTCCATGGCAGCGCCACATATTGCTGGGGTCGCAGCTTTGCTAAAGGCCGTGCACAAAGATTGGAGCCCAGCGGCCATTAAATCGGCAATGATGACCACAGCATACACCATGGATAACACGGGGACGGCCTTGAAAGATCAAAGGTGGCGACATGCTGCCACACCTCTTGATTTCGGAGCAGGCCATATCAATCCTAACAAAGCCATGGACCCCGGACTTATCTATGACCTGAACTTGCAAGATTATATCGAATTCCTTTGCAGCCTGGGATATACTGATAAGCAGATGAGTGCAGTCATCAGGAGAGGCCAGTGGAATTGCAGCCGAAGTGATGGTGACCTCAACTACCCTTCTTTCATCGCCGTATATTCGAACAAAACCGGCTCGACCAAAGCTAAGAGCTTCAACAGGGTGGTGACAAACGTGGGAGATGTTTCTTCTGTTTACCAAGCGATTGTGGCAAGTCCGAAGGAAATGACTGTCATAGTACAGCCTAGCAATCTCACATTCACTCACAAGTATGAGAAGCGGAGTTTTCATCTGACCATAGAAGTTGATAAGCTTGCTACAGGAGTGACTTATGGTTACCTCAAATGGGTCGATCAACACAATCATGTTGTATCGAGTCCCATTGTGGCTATTTCGTACTAGCATATTTAGATTACTAGACTGGCAATCATGCCCATTCATGTCCCGAGCATGTTTGCTCAAAATTTTCTCTTTTACAGGAACATTGCATTTTCTTTTCAGGGGTAATGACAATGCGAGTGACTGGACTTTGGTGATCTTTACAATCGTATGCAAACTTTTTGTCCAATCACGTACCTTAACTTTTCATATATGAGTCAATGTGCAACCCCTTTTATAGTCGTGGACGAAAAATGTCAAAGTGAACATGAACGCCGGTATATAGCCGTTAACTGTCAACATAGAGACATTATATAGACAAGATTGTCTAAGTCAGTGTTGAAGAAACATCCCTATCAATTTTGATAACCCCAAAACTATTATTGGTTATAATATCTATTATGATAAGTGCAAATGTCCGTGGAGATTTCTAAGGAACTATGATGATATCCAAGCTGAAGAGCTCAGTAAAGACTAACTAGAATGATGAAGATCTTGACAAGACATGGACAAAATACACACGGCATCATGTTCATAAGTTTTTGGAAGAACCATGGTTGATATATTATCATTATGAAGTCTCTAGTAGCTTATTTGCTCAACTCATTGGAAATCCAATCACGAGACATTTCGAACGGTTTGTCCGTATATAGCATCAACTAACCGGTAAAAATGTGCACATTCTGATTATGAGTATTGCTCATGCTTATATTAAGTCGTTGGCAGTGGTGTTGATATTTCTGAAGGTGACCGTTAGAGACAAAAGAATATTAGGGATGATCAGTTCCCGATTCGGTCCGGTTCCAAGGTAGAACCGGGAACTGGACCAGGAGAATCAGTTCCCAAAATTGGGAATCGTGGACCGGACTGTTTGGTCCTAGGATCAGGAACCAGACCAGACCATCGGTTCCCGTTCGGTCCGATCTAGTCCAACAAAATTGGCACTTTTTTTCACTAAAGAGTGACTATGCTCCGAACCCGATCAATCCAATTTGGTTCCCGGGCGATCCAATAAAACGAGTCACACATTTCCACGTACAAATTATTTAAACTTCACTAGCGTGAATATCAATCGTGTTTCACTAGAGAAAAGTTATGCATGGTAACAATTATGTTCTTTTCCTCCCAGAATTTAAAAAAAAAAAAAAAAAAAAAAGAAAAGAACAAATCTGTTTGGTAATGTCAATTAATCTTTCTATTTTTCAAAATAGAAAAGTGGCCAGGAATAGATTTAAAATATAAACAAAAAATAGAAAAAAGTAACTTATTATTCTCGATAGCAATTTCTAGAAATAAGTCTTCTTTTTTTTTCTTCTTCTTCTTCCTTGACACCGTCTCCTGGTGGCAGACAACGTCTTATAGCAGTAGTGGCAAGAAAGAAGAAGAAAAGAAAAAGACAAAAATCTCAAAAAAAAAAAAAAAAAAATTATACATTACAAAAAAATTTATAAATCGTATCGAAAGCATTTTTGTTCTTTTTCTATTTTGAGAATAGAAATTTTGTATAATTAGCAAATGCATTTTTTTACTCATAAATGATTTTAAGGAATAGCAATAAAAAAATAATATTTTTAAAAAGAAATGATTCCCCAAAGTGAAATGTTACCAAACATATTCTAAACAACCAACATTACATTCATGGCCCTTGTCCTTTTGCACTGTTTCAAATTTTGGTTCCGGTACTATTTTTCCATCGATGATCTAAAAAATTCTTCACTATTTTTTCGTCCCCACAACGGACAAGCTGATTCAAAGCTATTCATGGAACGTTGCTCATTTATTCTAGTTCTCTCTGTTGTTTTGATTTTTATCAATTTCATGGACTGGCGCGCGTACTTAGGCGATTTCATCAATTGAGGAAAAATCATTACTGGAACAAACCTTGGTTACACAAGTTCTCATACCAAGAATTTCAGTCGTTGCTTCCGAGGCGATAAGAATTGGATGAACTAAGTTTAGTAATGATCTAGAATAGTATAGGAATATCTAAGGAGTAAGACAAATGACACTTTCGACTTAAATATTTAAGTAGATATACAGATGAAATGAGTGGTTATTTTATGAAATGAGTTTGCAATAATAGTATTGAAATATATAAGTGAAATAAATGGCATCTTTGGCTTAGATATATTTGTTTAGAATGAAATGAAAAAAGAAAATTGACAATTATAGCTAATTATTTATAAATGGGTTAACTTTGTTACAATTTTTTTATTACTATTGGCAACACTATTAGTTTAGAAAAATACTTATATATGCACTACTGAATGAATGATATGTGTGCTTGTAGTTCGTTTTATAACCTAATTCATATCGAGTATTAAACTAGTTTTCGCTTCGAACAAGACTTTCCATCTCCTACATTCACCTCAATTCCGATCTATTGAAAATTGCTATAATTTATTTACCTATATATTTACGCATACATAAAAGCTATGTTCGGAGGAAACTGCCATATTCTACTAAATAGATATATGTGTTACCTATATCGAAGTCTTAAAAAAAAAATAGATAAGATTTGCACCTATCGAATCTAAAAAATCTTGTTTTTTTGAACATGAAGAGATAAAGAAGCCATTGCAATTGCCGGAAATACTAGGCCCACTAAAGGCACAAAGAAAGAGGGTAAGTTGTTAAAAATTATCATAGAATGGGTACCTCGATTTAATATTTGTACCTGTTATTGTTAGAAAGATACCTTAGAATAATTATAATTCGTATATAATTATATTGAGTATATCGAAGTGACTATATATATATTAAATAATAAGTGTAAAAAATGGGATAATTAAATAAATGAGACTTATTCTTCTTTATCTTTCTACATGAAATATAGAAATATACGTATGATAATCTATTCTATTTTTGTCTTCAAATTAGAATTGAATTCGAATTTTTATTTTATTTAATAAATAAAAAATAGAGTTTATTCTACCAAAAAAATAAAAAAAATAAAAAGAAAGAGTTTCTTACAAATTCACGAAGGATTCGTTAGAATTCAATCCAACAACAGGATTCTTAGTAAAAATAGAGATTCTCGGAAGATATAGTAGAAAGAAAAGATACTCTATATCTATCTTTTCTATATTTGAATTATATATACTATACATACAAAGCAAGAAGGAAAGATGACCTTCGGTTTATTTTTTTCTATATGTTACAAAATAAATTATCAATGTATGCACGTTTAGGGTGCGTTCGATAACTATTATGTTTTCGGAAATAATTTTTGATCAAAATGATTTCTTTTATTTTTGTTCTCTAGATGAGTTTAAATATTTGAAGGGATTTGGTATTTATCTAAAATTTATAGTTCCAAGATAGAAATATGCTTGGTAGGATTCTAAATTTTTATTTTATTTTTTGTTTCTTTTAATTTTTTCACATTTTTATTATATTTTTCTTTTCTTTTTTTCTTTTTCATTTTCTCTTCTTCTTCCTCTTTCTTTATGGCCAATCGTCGGCTACGGTGATGGCCAGCAATCGATTGGGTGAGGTCTGGCGAGCTCGTTGAAGGCTCGCCTGGCCACCATCGAGACTCAACTTCACCTAGATTTGCTAGGCAAGCCTCTAGCGAGTTCACAAATCGCGGCAGCCGCAAATGATTGACTAGGAGTAAGAAAAAAAGAAAAGGAAAAAAAGAAGAAAAGAAAAGTTGAGTTTGATTTTAAAATTGTTTAAAAAAACAAAAAAAGAACTTTTTTTTACTTTTTAATTGTTCCAAATCTATTTATAAGAACAAAAAAAAAAAAGATATTTACTCTCGAAAATAAAATAAAAAATTATCAAATGAATTTCTATTTTTTTTTTTATTTCAGATAATTAAAAAAAAAATAAAATCAGATATTATTTAAAATGTTACTAAACAGGCCTTAAAGGGTTTTTACCTTCCTTTTTTCTCCCTTTTTATAAATTTACCAAATCTTCAGATATGCCGTGCATCTTCTCTGAAGCGGTGAAGCCAAGAACCCTAGACCACCTTCTCGTCATCTCTCGGGGCTCAGTCAATCTGCAGTCGCTTCCAGGGGCGCGCGATTCCGAGGATACACGGCCGGCACCGGAACTACCCACGGCAGTCGTGACCTGAAGTGCCCACCGGCTCCGGCGTCGCGGGTCGAGCTCGGTGACTCCGGCGCGACGGCGAACGCCCTGACAGCGAGATTCATATCGAGGTGCGTCGAACTCGTCAAGATTTCTCTTGCTTCGCCTTAGCGAAAATGCTGTAGACGTATGCTTAGGGAGATTTGTTTCGATGTGCCTCTCTTCGGAGCAGTATTGTCGACTGCCCAGTACGCGTTCTGCACTGAGGAAGTTTGCTCCCGGTCGAATTTTTCTCTCCATTTCCGTTGGCCTATTGTGGTGATGCTTGGCGGCGGAAACGTGATAGCCTGATGGGGTTTGGGATTTCTGGGTTACTGTTGGGAACGCGAGTTGGGAAGTGCGGTGGAATTTGCTCGAGTTTGAGCCGGGTTTCGGAGAACAATGGGTCGCGAACTCGTGCTGCTGCCATTGCTGCTCTAGCTTAAATTTTTTCGATGTTTTGATTGGGACAAATATGATTCCCTTTTCGAATGTCGAATCCATTTTGGGCCCCAAAACAAATGGAGAAGTGACCCTCAAGTTCCTGACAAACTACTAATTATCTTTGTGTTGGAAACTTCACCACATGAACAAGATAAAGGAGGCAAGTTGAGTGAAACGCTTTCTCCGTGTTGGTTTCTTGTGCCCGCAGTCGATCTCCTACCTTTCTGTTGCTCCTCTTAGAAATTGAGAATTAGGCTTTCTTTCCTGTGGTTCGAAAGTGTTGGAAGATGTCTCTGTATGTTGTACATTCTCAGTCCCTTTGGCTAATGAAATACATGTGTAGTTGGTGACCATAAAAGTCTTGGTTTTTAATCTAAACATTCGACTGATATGTGTGTTTCCATTAATTAAAGTCCTTTTGAAAGACATTGCCATGGTGAAAATGCCACTTGGGTTGTAACTTTCTATTTGGAAATCTGTTGGTTGGAATGTGTTCTTTTTGTTGTTTTCTGCCAATGTAGTCAGGTTAAAATTCCTCTTTCTGCCGTCATATTAATTTACTAATCATTTGATCCAGAAAATTCTCCCACATTTGAAAGCACAATATAGAACTCAACATGAATCTTGATAGTATGGATATGTGTTCCATATTGATGAACTTGGTTTGCTATATTCCTACACCCGATTACAAGATTGTATATATATTTTTGTAAATTATAATGTAGAATATTCTCGTCATGCTTTATTACTTATCTTCTAATAGCTGCTAATATGTTCCTTGGTGTTGCTGACTCTATTTACTAGATTTCTACACTAGAAGACTAGTCGTATAAATATTTCTTCAACTATGGTGTGCAATATTTTTAACATTTAATTACTAATTCTTTTATACTAATAGCCACTGATTCAGCGGTAATTCTCACCAGTAGCAAAGTGCATAGCACAGGTGATGCGGCATAAACTAAAATAATGAAGGTCTACAAATATGAGTTTTGTTGTCACTTATGTTGGAGGGAAAAGGCTTTACTTTGACCATTATTGGATTTGGAATGAACGTAGAGCAATAGAAATCGTGAAATACATAAGAAGGTTTAGTCAGGATGTGCTTCTATGGAGTGCATGAAAGGTACATATTATTCAGAGGAGATCACTTGAAAATTAATCAAAAGCTCAAAAACTCCTCCCCCCCTCTCTTTTCTCTTCTTCTGTATGTGTGTGTGTCGGTCTGTTTGTTGTTGTTGGGAGTAGAGGAAATGAAGAAAATTATCACATGGGAGAGACAATTTGCCATTCCTCATATATTCACTCAGTAAAAGGGGGAGTGGAGGAGAATAGTGAATGTCCTCATCCCCTGGCATCGGAAAAAGGAACTGGGATCTGGTCTCTCTCTTGGTAAAGAAGTGAATGGCCCTTGTAATGGTGATTGGGTGCTCTGTTATTTATTGCCAGTTGAGTATGTTTTGTGTCCCTTTTTTCCTTATGGTTTTCCCATCACATGGTTCTTAAGCATAGTGAAGAGAAACTAATCTGCCGTCCTTAGTGAATGCTACAATTTATTTCATGCCTAAGCATAAAAGATGATGTGTCAATCGTTCAGTAAGATTGTTTATCAGAAAAGAGTGGAATCATAGGCAATTTTGTCTTGTTTCCTTTAACCCGTGGGGCATATTTGGTTGATCAACATTTGTCAGTTGACATGTTCATGCTGTTGCAGGAACTTCTGGGTTTAATTGGAACTCTGTGGAAATCAAGAGTATGAATTTCGTGGCATCACTTTATAGGAGAGTTAATATCAAAGAGCTTACCACCAGCATCCCTGTTTATAACAGTGCCAGCGGTAGATATCCCTCTTCCTCTCCCTCCCTCCCTCCCCCTCTCTCCCTCTCTGTCTCTCTGTCTCTCTGTCTCTCTCTCTCTCACACACACACACAGGTTGACAATCTGCTAATTGCAATAATTTCTTCCATTGGCTTAAGATGCATCTGGCGGAGGATTGAATTTGCTGTTCAGGCGTTGGGCCACTAAGAAGTCGGCTGGATCAACGAAGAACGGAAGAGACTCAAAACCAAAGAATCTTGGTGTGAAGAAGTTTGGTGGAGAGGTAAGTTACTAATGATTCAGCAATTAAGAAATGGAAGGAGCAAAATGTATCTGAAAAGCCTGTGGTGAAGAAGCGAATCTTGCCCATCGTTCTTTCTTATTCTTTCTTTGATCACATTGTCTTTTCGATAACCTGCAGAGAGTCATACCAGGAAATATAATTGTTCGACAGCGGGGCACCCGATTTCACCCTGGAAACTACGTCGGAATGGGGAAAGATCACACCCTCTTTGCAATGAAAGAAGGGTCGGTTCAGTTTGAGAAGCACAAGCTCAGCGGGCGCAAGTGGGTGCACATTGTTCCAAAGGACGGCCACACACTTCACCCCATGTATGCAGAGGCTGCTGCTGTGGATGCACCTGAGCTGAAGACAGCTACTTAAACAACCTGCTTTTGGAATTTGATGGTTGAATTTTCATCCCAACTCCATATTTCACCTCTTTTCTGAACAATAAGCGTTGGGGCATGGGAAAGAGCTTGAGGTACAAGCTGCAATGCTCGGGATAAAGTAGTTAGCCATTGTTGCTTGCCTCTTTGAAAACTCAGGCACCAAAAGAAAAGGACAGATACAAGGATCTCAGTGTGTCTGTCTACTGGGGTAAAATTGTATGTGTACTTTTTGCATGCACGCTCGCTTGTTTGCGCTGTGATTTCTTGCTGCTGCCGAGTCGCCCCTTTCGGTTCCTCTTTTTATAAATTCACTAATCAGCACATGATTCTCTTGTTCTATATGGTTGACATGAACAAGTAACCAACTCAATACTGACATATAAGTTTCTACTTACCTTAAAAAAAAAAAAAAAATGATATCATCATAATTTTTATGTGGAGAATTTGAAGTATAGACATATCAATAAACACGAAATTTGTGTAGAATTTCTTTATAAGAATCCATGCTACGCATGGGGTTTGGAAAACCAGTGTCAATAACCATTCCCCACATCCAGCCTAAATAATTGCTCAAATTCGTCGCGGAACCACAAGCATCATTATTAAGTACAACGCCATAGTACATTATATTGCTGTATAGTAACATAATGAATCGCAAATTTTACAATTCTGTATGATTCATAACTTAACGGGTACCATGATCGTTAAGTAATTAACATCTTAAAGAGCAAGGACATTTTGAGCATTTGCCCGCATCCTTGTTATTACGGTATCAACTGCAAACCGAACACGGTAATGATTATTCAAGTGTCTAAACCAAATGGCTCGCGACATCTTGATCTAGTGAAAAATTAAAGAGGAGAATCAGTGAATCGTGCTGCGCAGACTCAAAACAAATCCAACATACACTCATGCACGCGAGTGTTCATTCAATTTGGGTTTGAGTATCCACGGGCTAACAAAAGGGATGGAGGGAGCCTTGTTAATTTTCTGAAAAATGAACTCTTTGGAAAACATTTTTCCGGAATGATTGTTTGTATCAGTTATAAAAATGAATGAATGAATAATATTTTATCATTCGCATATTTAGATATAAATTATTATTAATAATGAAAAATTTTCCATTGACTAATTATTTAAGCGATACAAATGATCATTTTTAGGAAAATGTCTATTTTGCACAAAACAGAAATCGATTAGATAGCATTTATATTAGCCACAGAACAACAAGTGGTCCCATGGTCTAGTGGTCAGGACATTGGACTCTGAATCCAGTAACCCGAGTTCAAATCTCGGTGGGACCTTTTCCTCTTCTCTTTTTTGATTTTTCCCCTTCTTCTTCTTTGTTTTTGTCATTTTAAATCCTCTCCGCGTCTGGATTATTATTTAAAGATCAGAAAAAGAAATGCGTGGAAACTTATTTTTCACCTACTCCCGACAATGTTTGTTTCTCTAAAAGCTACGGCTTTAGCTCTTCTACAAATTATAAGCATTAACAACGATTTAGACACTAGATTGGCTTTGTTTGGGAATTTGCTCATTTGTAATTTACCCGAATTGCAAATTAATGTTGTGGGGATCAGTGAAACGACCCACGGTCCTAAACACGTCGTACCTTCTTGCATTCTATTGAATTTCTAATGAACAAAGTCGTAGCATATAGATATTTCAAAGATTTATAATAAACTATCAAGATCTATTCTTTTGTGCTCCAATAGTTGTGATATGTGAGTATTGAATCTTAGGGAATTTGTAAAAAGTTCATCAGCATTTCCAATATGACTATAATCAACAATCTTCAGGAAAAATTTATTCAAATAGTGATTTCCAGATAGATTTTTCACCAAAAGTCCAAAAACAACACGATCTATTTGGGAATTTGTAATTTACTTGAATTGCAAATTGTCCTTGTGGGGATCGTTGAAATGACCTACTGTCCTAAACATGCTGCACCTTCTTGCATTTTCGAGTTTCTTAGAAAAATGTCGTAGCATATAGATGTTTTGAACATTTGTAACGAACTATCAAAATCTACTCTTTTGTCATTTACCGGTCATTGATCCGTGAGAATTGAATATTAGAGAATTTGTAAAAAAAACCCATCAGCATTCCCAATAAGACTCTAATCAACTTCCCACCAAAAGTCGCACACAGCCGCCATGGTGGGATCGCTCGCTCTTCGCAGAGGTTGCCTTCCTGCTAACCCTATTTTCCAACCTCACGCTAGGGTTCTGCCGAAGAGAAGCGAACATGGTCGCTGACTGGGCTTGCAAGGCCCATAATAGCAATAGCTTGACTTGTAATTGGGCCCTTCATTCGCCCCCTCCTCTCTTGAATCTGTTATGCGCGGATGCTATTGCCGCGGGCTGTATGGGTTATTCCACTTAATGCTATGTGGGTTTCTGTTCAAAAAAAAAAAAAAAACTTCCCACCAAAAGTCCAAAAACAACACGATCTATTATAATTGGACATTCATAACAACCTGATATCTTGGAAAAGTACAACTATTTACATCTATGACGCTTTCAACACAACATTTCAAAATTGTTTTGATAATAAAGCACAGATGTTTGAATTCGAACACTTAATCGTCCGCCCACCTATCAATTCATTAGGGATAATGTAAATTAATCCCAAAAAAATTAGAGGATGCCTATCCTATATGATAATGGAAATAGTTGGAACAGATTCCCGCCGCTCCATCACGCAAGGAACCATCGTACTAATTAATTGGAAACTCCAAATAAATCTATCCAAGGGGCATCTCTTTAGAGAAAATTTGGACCGCCGTATTCGTTATTATATATACATATCAATTTGCATCGTCACTTTTGAATATTAGCATATTACATCTTGAATTTTGTTGCTGAATTTTAAATTGCATCTCCTACCCATGATCCTTTATTTGTTTACCCACCATATGGTGATTTAATTTTGTAAATTACCTCATCACTCTTGTCAACCCTATCTCTCTCTCTCTCTCTCTCTCTCTTTCTGGGGTGGCGTGTGGGGGGCGCGAATATAGCGACTAGTTTTGGATTCAGCTACAAGAGATCCCGGGTTAGTCGGTGGTGGAGGAGAGATATACTTGTAAGCTTTTAGGTTTTTGTTTAAGGACCTATATTGTAAATTTTGGAAAAGTGAGGATACGGATGCAAAATCTAGGGGTGGTTTTGAAAATTTTTTCTTTCTTTCTTGGTGAGTATGGATTGAAGGTGCTGGAAGGAGGTGAACGAGAACTGATTTTCTTTGGATACTCCTTTTTCTTTTCAGTCCTTTATTTGGAGGAGTTTGACAGAAAAATAAAAAGGGAAGTAGAAGGAAAAGGAAGGAATCCTTTTTATCTCACAATTCATTTTTCCATCCAACAATGGGAGGAAATGGGGGAAAATAAATTTTGGTGTTTTATTTTTTATTTTTTTCTGTTTTTGCAATTTTGTCCCTCATTAGTCATTTTGGGGCTGTTTGTTTGTGTTCTTTCTTTCTGATCATGAACACAATGGAACAAAAAAAGAACAGAAACGTATTTGTTTACGTTTTTGTTCCCGGGACTTGTTTCTATTCCAAGGAACAAATTTGGTACAAAAACAAGAAACAAGAAAAACTTGTTTCTTGTTTTCGGAACACTTCCAAGAAACAAATTTTCTTTCTCATATTTTTTCCTTCTTTTTCTTTTCTTCTTCTTTTTTCTTTGGCTAGTCGTTGGCCTCGGCCATGACTGACGACCGACTGTTGAGGGCTAGTGACCTCGCTGGAGCATCGCCGGCCCCCGGCAAGGCTCAACCTCGCCAGCTGGCGCAAGGTCGGTCTCGCCTTGGTTGGGCGAGGCCAAGCCTCGCTAGTGGCCGGGTGAGCTCGGCCTCGCCCAACCAAGGCGAGGCCGACCTCGCGCCGGCTGGTCGCCGGCCAAAAGGAAGAAAAAGAAAAATAAAAAGAAAATAAAAAATATAAAAAATATTAAAAAATTAAAAGAAACAAAAAAAATATATACAAGTTTATCAAATGTAAGCGTTCTTTTTCTATTCTGAACAAGTTTTTTAAATGTGTTCTCCGTTCAAAATTGTTCAAACAAATAGCTTTTTTCTATTTTTGCTCCAGAATAATTTTTAAACAGAAACATTATCAAACATTACTAAACACACCCTTTGTTTCTGTACACGAACGAGACAGCTGACACCATGGACCATCAATCAAACCAACTTTCCTTTTCATGCCTTTTTTCATCCATGCACCCCCAAACAAGTAAGAGAAATTTACAATTTTCTCCCTTCTAATGCACTCACTTCTTTTCCTTCTCTTTTTTCTTTCCATTCCATTCATTCACTGTCACCAGAAGTGTCAATAAGACTTAACAATATTATAATATTATTAATATGATCCCACATTCGATTTAATATACATTTTATTGCCAACATCACGTTGCATGATAACTATGATAATCACCCAATTTTGGGAGAAGAATACTAGAAGTGCCAAAAATTTCGTAGAGCGCTCACTGAAAGGCCAAAATTTTTGTTTCGCTCACTTGAATACCACAAATTTAAAAATCGTTCACTTAAGTGCCAATTTCGATTTGTCTCACCGAAAATCCAACATAAAGGCCGATTGTTTGACATGGCTTTGCCGGCATGATGTGGACAATATTATTTTAATATTTTCATTATTTTTTGAATTTCATATTTTTTATTTTTTATTATTTTTTTTTATTTTTTTACGAAGCCCTTGCCCAAGGGCTGCCTTGCCTTCAGCCACAAATGCCTTGGGTGAGGCTATTAAGGCCTTGCCAACTGTTGGCAAGGTTTGAGGACCCTTGTTGGTTGCCTCGCCAACTTTGGGTGGCCAAAGGTGATGCCACCTCACTCAGGGCCGGGGAGGTCACAATGCCCTCACCCGTTTCCATCGTGGCTAGATTTGGGTAAGGGTTGCCTCACCCTCACCGCAAAGGCCCTAGGTGAAGGCATCACAGCCTTGTCAGCCGTGGACAACGCCATCTAGCTAGTGACCTCGCCAACCCTAAAGTAAAAAGTAAAATATAACGAAAAAATAAAAATAAAAATTCCACGTAGAACATTTGGCCAGAAGTGGCACTTAAGTGAGTAATTTTACTTTGACATGGAACTCAAGTGAGTGAAAAAAAAAAATTTAAAACTCAAGTGAGCATTATATAAAAGTTTTGACACTCGTAATGTTCATCTCCCCCCAATTTAAAGATAAATGTCTTAATGGAAGACGTTATCTAAAGGAGTTTGAATAAGGGTATAAATAGGTCTATTTGAACAATTTGATAATTAAAAAACACATCATCAATGTTGAGGGGGCAATTGGTTAAAAACACACATTCATCAATCTTTCAAGGCTTTGAGAATCCAAATTCCAATCGAATTTCATCATTATACGTTTTCGCATTTGATCTTGATTATCATGATCTTCAATCTTCCGCAAATTTCTAACTAAAAACCCATTTTTTTAACTCACTTTCAATGGCCATGTTGCAAATGAGCCACTCAAAATTTTATAAATCGGTGAAAATGGGTTTAAAATATCTTAGCCTAGTCTTATACCGGTCTACGTGGACACAAGACCCATATCTAACCCATTTAGTTTACCAACTTCAACCCATATTTTGTCTTCATTTTACTCGGCCTTCACTCGCTTGAAAAAATTGCTGCTCGAGGACAAAATGGATTTGGCACGTCGCTGACACTGGCGCTGGCACTTGCGCCTAGGGATCCGCACCTCTTGGGCAAGTTGCACCGGAATGAGCCGGGATGTACCTTTGGCGAGTACATGCAGGTCCTCCGTGGCACTGGCTTCCGGTTGCTTGATCTGATGAACTAGCCGCTCAACGAAGTGGATAGGAAAAGAGATAGGAAATTGAAAAATTGTTTTCTTGTATTCTATATTTTATACAAGTACATTGGTTAATTTATAGCGTATGAATGAAAAAATAAATAGAAAATAATATACTTGAATCACTGTTTTCTTATTTACTAAACTAATCGACGATGGACTGAATCAATCAAACCATAATCAAAATCGTCGCCAAGCTAGAATTTTCAATAGTATCTCTAATAGAAATCGAGCGGTCATGGACGAAGCAGATAGAAAGATGGCTGTGCAAGAGAATAGAGGCTGATGGCCTTGGGGAGGTGCATCTTTGGAATACGGAGCTGGCAGCGGCAGCGGCAACGGCAGTGGAGGCGAGGGATGTGAAGGCGGAGGAGGAGGCGGAGGACGGCGGTGTGTGCAAGCAAGCAGAGGGGTAGAAGGAAGGAGCGGAGCATTGGCCTGCTGGGACCGTTGTAGGTCCTTCCGGTGGGGCCGCCAATTTTCTATTGCAGTGAGCATTAGAGAGAGAAAGTGGAGGTATGTTTTTTCCAAAGAGAGAGAAAGAGAGAATGATTTTTTATTAAATATATATTTTCAAAAGAAAGGGTTTGGGTGATAAGGATTGGCAAACCTTGTTTTCACTCGAGCTGCGTTTTTTTTTTTTTTTTTTTTTTTTAAAGAGATGGAGTTTTTCAATTTTTTTTTTTTGGCTTGACTATGGCTTACGTACTGAATGGGGAAGAAGATGAAGTTTTATTTTTATTTTTTTTAATTTTTATGTTTTATATTACTCCATTAGAAAGGTATGCATATCGATTCTCATCCCTACATTGAAATGTAACTTGCATGAGGGGTTTAGGTTATGAAAATGAGTTAAAATCCGTGTCATTTATAGTGATCCGTTTTGTCCTATCTTTTTAGCTTTGTTTTTTCTCAATCCATTTATGGGCTCGTTTAGTTCGGTTTTTGGGAAATGCATTTGCCAAAATGCAAATACCTTTGAGTGAATGGATTTTCCGAAATGCAAATATCGTTTGGTAAAATTTGCATTGAGATACAACTTTGGCCAAAATACCATTTGGTAAAATTTACATTTGTAAATGACTTTTATTATATTAAAAAAAAATTATATTTTCTTTTTTGAAGTCCGCCACTGAGGCAATGGATCCGCGCGCAAGACCGTTGGATCGGGCGGCCGTCGCCTGGGGTCGCGCGATTCAAGCAACGACCGCCTGGGTCGCATGACCCAGGTGTCGCTTGAGGTCCGGCGACGATTGTTGGGGTCGGGCGACCCTTGGCCGGCGGTCGCCAGCGCGCGCGACCCCTTGACCAGCGGTCGTCGGCCTCCGATTAGCTTCTCCACCTGAGAGATGAATAGTGATGAACAGTACCAGAAGTTACATTCCAAAAATGCAACTTCCTAATGGACCTCTACACCTCCATTCCCCCAAAGGCCTTTGAAGCCCCTTGAAAATGCAATTGCATCTTCCCAAAGTCCTCAAAAAATTGAATCAAACACCACAGCATTTAGCCAAACTCCTTTAGAGCCCAAAAGCATTCCAAATGCTGAACCAAACAGGGTCTATGATTCATTTAGAAAAAATGAGTTACTTTAGGGCTCATTTAATTTGACACAAATGGGCACAAAACCCATTTTATCAACATTAAGCTCTTTATAAGTATTCCAATTTATAAGTTTTTTTTTTATGTTTTTTATTTTATAGGCTAAATTTTATATTGTTCAATTTGATATGAAGCTTTTATCCATGAAAAGTTTAGAGCTGGGTCATATAGGTGGATATGGATTTTCCTAGAACATAGTATTTTGATAATATATATTTCAACATGAGTCATATTGCATGCAAATGGGTCAATATGGATTGGTTCACTAAATGATCCAAACATGACCCAACCTATCAGTTGATCGTCTTACTTGTCATAACCAAACAACGTGTCAAAGAAGCTCGACTTCAAGAGCAAGGAGGTTGATCGCTCAAACTTTAGTTTTTGAGATGTAGGAAAAAGTTATCTATACATGTCACATTTTGCGGCAAATGAATAATTTAAGAAATAAATATCTAAAAATGATCATTCTTACCGTTTATAAAAAAACAATGAACAGATAATATTTTCATTGCTTATAAAGATATTTAAATATAAATTATTGCTGATGATAAAATAATTTTTTTATTGATCAATTATTTTAAGTGATATAAATTATTATTTTTAAAAATATTTTAAAATTAATTAATTTCCGTGAAACAAATACTAACCAGAGGTGGGCTCCACGATCCATCAATGAATCGATCGTCGGACTGTAACTCCTCGAATCTTTCTGTAACGCCTACGGAAAATGTCGTAACCCCTATGCAAAATGTCGTAACCTACCAAATCTCAAAGAACATTGAGATCGACGGCCGAAATTTATTCCTTTTTTTTTTGTTCTTTTAATCCGACGGCTACAGGAGGGTCGGGATCCGCCCCCGGTCCGGTGGTCCCCACCACACATTCCGTCGTCTGAAGGGAAATTACCATAAAACCCACGTGGCGCACGTCACGATGTCTCCTCCCCACAGCGCTTTTTCGTCCCTTTTCGCTTTCTCCGGTTCTGCCAAATCCACCCACAATGCCAAAAGTACCCTCGGGAATCGGCAACCCACCGGGCGACACGGCGTCGCGACAAGAGGGGTATATCCGTCATTTCACTTCTCGGATATTTTAATAGAAAATATCTTCAGCCGTTTCTCTCCCCCGGGGGGCCCGGCGTGTCCATCCAGCACCGCCACGGCAGCGTCACGTGACCTCCCCCGCGGAGGGCCCCACCCTGGTTCCGATTTTCCTCCTTTTTTCAACTAACCATGGACCATGGTTAGCGGGGAGTGGTCGTGCCTTCTCGTGGACGCCGGGTCAACCCGGCCGTTGACTCGCCCCCGCTCGCTCAGCTCCTTATCCGGGTTTGGGGACGAAGCCCAAGCCTCGGCCTCGCTCGGAGGGACTCTGGTCAACTCGGTTGACAAGGCTTCTCTTTCGTGCGCGCATTTTCGGTCGCTTTGTTCTTTCGGAGTAAAGATTTTGGCGACGAACTCGTAATTGAATTTGACATAGTAAGATGCGGAGCAAATTTGAATTGGAATTTGTAATCGGGGGAGATCCCGAAATTGATTTGTAACTGCCATGTCAATCACTCGGAAAATGATCTAAATTTGTAATCATTGCTTCGGTATCTAGTTCAAAATATTAAGAAAGATAATGCATTTGTTATTGAAAGATATAGCCAATCGCGCTAATTCAAAAAGATTTCGGATGAAAATTTAGGGTACGCATGATAAAATTTATACTTATCTATTTCTCTATTTCTTAGTTCCCCGGAACATGTTTGAAATAGAAATCCAATTTGATTTTTCTATTTTTGGAATAGATTTTTATTCAAGAAATAGATTTTAAGAATAAATCAGAAGCTAAAATTTTTAACTTCTCAATTTCTGAAATAGAAATTAAGAAATCAATTTCTGTTTCAAAAATTTTGTCATGCGCACCCTTAGTAATTTTTTTATGGCAAATACAATGCAATATCTTGATCTCAAATGTAAGAAATAAAATGCAAACTATACTGATACATTCTTCCATGGTAAATTTGTAAAGATATGTATGATGCTTTGCTTGATTTTAATTTTAATCTCCCTTGTTATATAATTTGTAGATATCGCATATTCATCTCACATAAAGTGTATCGAATTTTTACGGATTTTATCCTCTTTCTATGTGTTTAAGATGTCACCATTACTTTTTTTTCCTCAATGTGGAGGTGGATGCATATGCTAGTCGTACTAGTAATAGGAATCTACTTTACTCGCATGACATCAACGACAAACTTCTTAGTAGCTCACTCAATTTATTGATCGAGGCCACGATAGGTCATCACCAAGTTATAATTCTATGAAATGTCAATGTATTATTAGATGAACAAATTAGATATATTTTCTCTAAATTTGCCTATTAGTTGTAAAAATGAGTAGTTGGGCAATGATGTCGATAAAATTGAGTCGTGGAGTTTCAATAACAAATTAAATTTTGTGGATGGTTCATTGTTGTGGTTTGACTTTTAGCATCCAATCTACTCCCTTCCCATTGTTTTCTCATTCAAAACAACCATAATCTCACACTAATACTTTCGTAACTAATTTATTTTTTACCCATAATGATGAATTTCTCGATTAATCGACTTACTTATTTTACTCATCGAAAGTCACAATAGAATTCTATGAATTTGCTTTCCAATTGGGGTCGAGATATTTAAGCACGGCAGAAATCAATTCATTTAAATTAGGGATGTTAGACTATAAGTGGAAAGTCATATCAAAATGAGCTGTATGAAATCCTTGGCTTAGGATTGGGGTGACAGCTCTCCAAATTTCAATATCCCTCTTTACGCCATGCCGCCTTTTATGGCAAGAAAAATCCTAAGTTTCCAACTCATTAAGCCTACATCCAAACACCCCCCCTGCAGCACAAAACTAACCATGGTTAGAACACTAACCACACGATGCGCAATGCGCACCCCCCTTGGGCCCCCTCAACCCTAAGCCCTGCCCGCCCCTATAAATACCCCGCCTCCGCTTCCCTAGCTGTCTCATTGCTCTCTTCTCCGGAGGCGCGTAAACGCTAGAAACCGCCTCTTCGTCTTCTTCTTCTTCTTCTTCCTCCTCTTTCCAAAGCTCTGTTAATGGCTTCCGCAGAGATTGAGTATAGGTGCTTCGTCGGCGGCCTCGCGTGGGCCACCGACGACCAGTCCCTCGAGCGGGCCTTCAGCCAGTTCGGCGAGATCCTCGAATCGAAGGTCCGTTTGCGTCCCGCGCCCGCAGGGAGATCCAGATCTGACCGCGATCCGAATCGAATCCGCGTTCCGATCCGATCCGATCTGATCTGATCTGATCTGTTTGTGTTACTTGATACCTATGTTACTCTCAATCTGTTACTCTTGCGAAAAAAATCGATTCGATTCTTGTTACTTATTACTCGAATCGGTACGTCCATCTTCATCCTCTTCGCCAGAGACGGAAGATCGATCGATACATGCGAACCGCCTTTCGGTTCTCCTCCGGTGGGGTTTGGTCCGGATCTGATGCGTTCGCCGTTTGGTTTTTTCAGGTCATCAACGATCGGGAGACCGGGAGGTCCCGCGGCTTCGGATTCGTCACGTTCGGCAGCGAGAAGGCGATGAGGGATGCGATCGACGGCATGAACGGCCAGAACCTCGACGGCAGGAACATCACCGTCAACGAGGCCCAGTCCCGCTCCGGCGGCGGAGGCGGCGGCGGCTTCAGGAGCGGCGGTGGTGGGGGCGGGTACGGAGGCGGCCGCCGTGAAGGAGGCGGTGGATACAGCCGTGGAGGCGGCGGGTATGGCGGCGGCGGCGGGTACGGCGGCGGCGGTGGGTACGGCGGCGGCGGCGGGTACGGCGGCGGCCGTGACCGCGGCTACGGTGATGGCGGTTACGGCGGGGGCGCCAGGTACTCCAGGGGCGGCGGTGCCTCCGAGGGTAACTGGAGGTTCTAAGTTCGTCTCGACGGTGCTGTTTTCGTTGTTGAAGTTCGCGTAATTTGAGGTGCCGCCGTTGTGGCTCTTCTGGTGTCGTCGTCTGGTTATGGTTGATGTGTTATGGTTTCGTGTTCGGGTTCTCTGCTTTTTTGATCGATGGTTACTCAAATTACCTGTCATTTGCGCAAAGTAAATGAAGTACAGACCTTCGTTCTTAACACCAATCGCTTTCCCCTTTTCCCCCATCATCTATTTTTTCATTTTGCTATCTTGTCTTCGTTCAGATGCATATGCTTGAATGTAGAGTCGCTTTTGATAGGCGTTGCGTTTCTCTGTGAAACTTCAGTTGTTGAGAGACGTGTCAACGAAAGCGTATAGAAATTCTCAACACCAACCAACCATCTGAATTTGCAGCTGCGACCCTTTTGTTCGGTGGGTCGCAGTTTCTTTCTGGTTGGATGTGACATTTTTCAGTCAGTTCTGATGCAGCATCAAATCCGCATAGAACTTTGTGTGCTGATTTTTTAAGCGTTGTTGCTTCCTAATGGTGAACTCCCTCTAAAAATCAAAGATGAGGGATGATTCAAGTTTCCGAAGCATAGATTGAACGATTTCCAATCAGTGTTAAACAGCGCCGGCGCTTCTATTTCGCGTCGCACCGGCGCTACCTGTCTGCTGAGACATCATTATTCTTGCCTTCTGAATTCTCAAAAGCTTTTGTAGAAATTCCTTTCTTGATGGTTTCGTTTTCCTCGCTGAGGAAAAGAAAATAGTGACGAATTTCTCAGTTGTACGAAATCAATTCTTTTGTTGTATTGCATGATTTGGACCCCCACCGATTCACACTTTAGTCGGCCGGTGTCGCCATGATAACGTTGATACATTAATAATTGGGGACTTGCGGGGGAGAGGGATTTTAATGGTTCGAAAGGGCATATGCCTCGAGCATATGCTGGGAAATGGGATAAGGTTACCTTCTTGGTCCACGACAGCGATGTGCCGCGGTCCCATTGATTACGCTTTCACTCTCTCTCCGGTTCCTTTCCGTCCATTTTTCTTTTGGTCAGACCTTTCTGTCCTTTCGGTTGGCACTTTTTCTCTGATTGAGCAACGATCCAGGAAGTATATGCTTCGATTGGAGTCTTAATGGATGATTGAGTTGAGAAGATTCTTAAAATCTTGCGGATTAATTCAGCCGGATCTCAATTCTATAAATCTATTCGAAGTTTGTGAATTATTTGCTGTTCGCAGATTTGATTTGGTTGAAATCTTTCTGTAGAAAAAAGGTTGAGGATTGATGCTACTTTTTACCTGCCCATTTTCTCTTGGGCCGTGGGGTGGCAAATTAAAGCAAGCCTCCATTATTTGCGTGTTCGAATCTGTCGCCCTAGAACTTAAAATGGAAGGGCCCGGTTCCGCAACTGCTCCGTTGACTTTAGCCGCAACCAGATCTTCTTCCCTACGTGCATACAGTCCCATTTCATTGTGTAGATCCCGACCATAATATTTTTGGTTACGTTTAATTTCCAATCAGGATATGGACAAAGGTGGGATTTTTCTATATCTCATCAATTATTTGGTGAATTATAGTATGAAAATCGGATATATTCATATGATATCATGTATATTTTTTAATATAAACGGTATATCATTGTAAATGAAGTTAAAAATTCATAAATAGAGGCGAAAATCTAGTAATAATATTTTTAAATTTATTTTTATTTTATTTTTCCTTTTTAAATTATTTTTTTCCTTCATCATTCATTAATGGGACAATTGCAAATAAGAACCCAAAGTGCATTCCTTTTCTAAAAAAAAAGGATCTAAAATGAAGCTTGTTTCAAATAAAGACTCAAAATGATCATTTAGTCTTAAAGAAGGACTTTATTTGTCGGCTGGTGAACATATGCATTTCCGATTCATATTTCGGTAACTTATTTTTGTCCATTTCCTTTAAAAATTTTTGATTCTTGTTTTTTTTTTTTTTTTTTTTTTGGATCAATGGTTGCACTGTTCATCATCTTCTTCATCCTCCTTTCATCTTCTTCTTAAGACCATCGAACTTGGGAAGCGCCGGTGAGCACCGACCGTTGGTGAGGGCCGGCAAGGGTTGGGCGCCTATCGTCGGCAGTGGGCAAGGGCTTGCAGGCCGACCCTTGCCAGATCTGGCAAGGTTGGCTTCGGCGGCGGTCGGCGAGGGTCTTCAAGCCCTCGCTAGCCGCGGACGAGGGCTTGCAGGCCCTCGCTAGCCCTTATCAGTGGTTGGTTCATCTAACTGCGGGCAAAGGCAGGGAAGGTCGCCCCTCGCAGGGATTCTATTGTCACCTGGACTATGACTAGCTAAGCTTGATCGATATTGTTTCTGTCGAGCATCGTCGAGAGGAAGGAATAACAGCTAATATACGCAAAAATTTTGAGTCGCGTTCTGCCATGGACGTTCTAACATCCCCGGAATTAGGCTCACGAAAGAGAGATGAAATTTTTTGAGAGAATTGTGAGGGCATACAAAAATGAGATTTTAATTAGGAGAGAGAAAACGGATTGAGGATGAGCATGGCGTCGGGGAGGGCACCGAGCATGAGGAGGAAGAGGCCGCCGACGATGCCGGGCCCCAAGATCTCTAGTAGTAGCTCGTTGCCATTGGACAGACTTGACGGACAAGCCCTCACTTAAGGCCAGTGAAGGGCAACCTCGCTAATGGCCGCGAAGGGCGACCTCCCACGCCTCCACCCACGGTTAGATGAACCGGCCACTGATAAGGGCTGGTGAGGGCCTGCAAACCCTTCCCCACGGCCAGCGAGGGCTCGACGGCCCTTGTCGGCCGCTGTCGAGGCCACCCTTGCCCATTGCCGGCGATGGGCATCCAACCCTCGCCGACTCTCACCAACGGCCCGTGCTCGTTGGCCCTTCCCAAGTTCGATGGTCTTGAGAAGAAGAAGAATATGGGACGAAGAAGATGATGAATAGTGCAACCCAAAACAATAAAAAAAATAAATGAACAAGACAATCGAAAATTTAAAAAAATTGACAAAAATACCCCTGATCAAGCCACCAGAATATGAATTGGAAATGCATCTATTCACCAAATTTGGCGAGTGAGGTCTTTCTTTGAGATTAAATGGACCACTTTAGGCCCTTATTTTCGGCACAAACTTCACTCTTTCGCTCTCTTTTGAGAAAATGAAGGCACTTTGGGTCCTTATTTGAGATTTTCCCTTTTTAATAAAATTTTATCAAATAGTAAATTGTATTAACATACGTAAAATACAAAAATACCTAAAATACAAAAATACCTAAAATATAAAAATAAATATAAATATACAATTTTTAGATTGAATGTTTATTATAAGATAGAATTAAAGTTAAATATATAAATTAAAATAAGATTAAATTAAAAAAATTTTTTATTTTTAATGTTTACTTTCTTAAATTAGAATTCAAAATTTTATTTATATTGAAAGATAATTTTAATTTTGTTAATTTAATAAGTTTGTTATTCAAGAAAAGATAACTTTTTTTTTATTATGAATATTAGAAATTTTATTCATCTTTCTCCCACCTCCTTCATAGGATAATTTTATTCGGCCTATATCTCATTTATATCCAACTTTATCCTATCCTGAGTAAGCACTAGACGTAGGATAGGATAAATCATATCCTATTCCGAATTTATTTTGACTGTCAAACGCAACCTTTGTGTTTATATTTTTTGCAGCCTCGCTTGGATAGCAGGCTTCGAGGCACATCAACTAGGATGAGATTTGGTTCACGTCTTGGATTTTACGGATTGAAGGTGGCCATGGATCATAGAGCATCCTTAACTCGTTCATGGACTCTATTTTCGCCTCAATATGGGATTGAGGCCAATTCCTTAAAAGGAAGCCCAACTTTTTGTGCACTCGTGACACGCCGTAATACTGACCTTTGAAGTGTTAAAAAAAAAGGCCAATCCGTTTGTCCCTTGGAACAAAGTTAACATGATGTTTGAACGTCCAAGAAAAATGCCCAACCTTCCACCCGTGATACAAAATGACGTATGCCACGGTTTCGTCTATCCTCGCAATTAAATTGCCATTTGCCGTCCGACGCGGCTTACTATGCTGATGGATAATAATAGTTAAAACTGAATTAATCACGACAAAGAATTGACTTTCCAGTTGCGGAACAAAATGCATGAAACTCGATAACGAAGTTTATATCCTAATTTTGTGAACAATACTACAAATTGAAAACGACCTCGATTCGTGTTTTTTTTTTTTTGTCGAAGATAGATGTTGCATTCATTCATAAAGATAAACGAGAATTACAAGACAACGATGGATAAGATTTCAAACATAGAATTTTCGAAAGGGAAAGGGGAGGGAAAGTCACCCAATTTAGAGGAAGGGTTTTGGTTCGGTGGGCTTTAGCTAGCCAATCTGCTGCTCGGTTTGCCTCTCTTTGACAGTATACTAACCTTGCTAATTCGAGATGGGCTAAGTTTTCTTTACAAAGTTCCACTATTTCCTTCAAATCCCATGGTGCTTCAGCCCAGCTCAGAACACTTTCAACCAAGCTTAAACTGTCACTTTCGCAAACCCATCTTTCACTTTGACCTGTCTTTGTTCCCATGTGCCTCTCTTTTCTTCTTCTCAAGTACACCAGCCCGTGCAACAGTGATAGGGCTTCTGCTTGTTGGGAAGAGGATGCCTGAACCTCTTTGGTGTAACCCTCGACGACGAAACCAGACGGATCTCGAAAAATACAAGTAGTTGAGCAGAGGAAATCGTCTGGTACCCATGAAGCATCGACGTTTAGCTTAAGCTCTTCTCTCTCCGGTGGCATCCACCTGATCAGTAAGCTTCGATTTGTGGGTTTTTTCCCTTTCTGGTTTTGCCATCTGCTAAAATTTTTCTCTTGTGCTTGTGTGAGATCTACAAGATCATTTAGTTCCGGAGGCTTTGCTCGGAAGATGAAATTGTTGCAAGCCTTCCAAATGTTCCACAACACAGCAGCAACTAGTTCTTTTTCGAGTAAATCTTCCATTCATTCAAACACTTTCATTAGCCACTTGTCGAAACCTTGTTATGTTGTGTGAGTTCCTGTTGAGGTTGATTCTTGGGTCTGCCCATTTTTGTTTCGTCCACTTGCATAGTAGAAATATGTGTTATGTTGTTTCTGAATGGGTGGAGCAAAGTGGACAGAAGGGGTTTGGTAGCATTTTCCTTTTATACAAATTCTCGCTCATTGGTATGGCGTCTTGACATAGACTCGAGAGAAACGTTCTCATTTTCGGGGGGATTGCTAGACTCCAGATTCTAGTCCATAGGGTTCTTAGAGGCTTGAAAGAACATGAGGCTCTGTTAGGTTCTGTTTTTGTGGTGTGAAAACAAGCCATATTGTAACCACTCTTCACAGTATATGTCCATGATTTGTTACCTATCTAAGCTAGACAATCATTCTTTGGGCTTGGGCTAATGGTTATCGCAAGTATCTGATTTGCTACTTGTTCGTCGAAAAGATTTAGGATTAAACTTTCATTCCATTCCCACAATTCTTCATTGATAAGCTTTGCCACCATAACTGGTTCATTTTGGTTGGCCAAGCCTCCAAGTACTCCTGACTTGAGCCATTTGTCTTCTCATATGCTGATAGATTTGCCACCCCCCACCGACCATTTAACCTCTAATTCTATGGTTTCTCTTCTTGTTAAAATGCTTTGCCATCCCTAAGACGGTTGTTGCCCTTTTCTTGCCTTCCATAGGTCTCCATTTGGAAAGTAGATGCCTTTCAAGATTTTGCTCCACAATGCTAAAGGGGATTTAGATAACCGCCAAACTTGCTTGCCGAGCATTGCTTTATTGAAATTAATCAAATCTTTGAAACCCAAATCTCCCTCATCCTTTCTGGTTTTCAATACTTCCCATTTTTTCCAATGCAAGCCTCTTCTTGAGTCACTTTGCTGCCACCAAAATGAAGCAATTCTTTTTTCTATGGCTTTGCAAATAGAAATAGGCAATTTAAAAATTGACATCACATAATGAGGGAGGGCTTGTACAACACTCTTTATCAGAGTTTCTTTACTTGCTTTGGATAGTAACTTTTCTTTCCATCCCTCTAGCTTCGGATTAACTTTTGCTAGAATCCAAGCGAACATCTCTTTCTTTGAGTGACCCCAATCAGTTGGTATTCCGAGGTATTTTCTTGTTTTGTCTATTATTGGGACTCTAAGCTCTTGTGCTATTTTTCTTTTCAAAGATAAATGATAAATGCTATTGAAACATACACCTGATTTGTTCAAATTTATGGCTTGGCCCATTGCAAAACAATATTGGTTGAGAATAGTTGCTAAGTTTTGGCATTTTTTGATAGTCCCATTCAGAAAAAATATGACATCATCAGCAAAGAGTAAATGGGACATGGTAGGGCAGAACCTGTTTAACGTTATACCTTTGAGGCTTCCATCTTCTAGGGCTTTGTGTATCATCCAAGACAAGACATTTGCTATTAAGATGAATAGGTAGGGGGAAAGAGGACCGCCTTGTCTAATTCCTCTCGAAGGGGTAAAGTATTGAGTTGGCTCCCCATTTATCTTCACACTTAAGGACACCGTCAAGACACATTGCATGATTAAAGATACCCACCTCTCACAAAAGCCCATTTTCAGCATGCAATCCCTAAAAAATTCCCACTCAATTCTGTCACAGGCTTTTTGCATATCCAATTTCAAGATTGCCTGAAACTTTTTCTTCCATTTCGTTATTCTCAGCTGATATAGGACTTCCTGAACTATTAAAATATTATCTCGGATTTGCCGACCTTGTACAAAGGCACTCTGTTTAGGTGTTATAATAGTTGGAAGCCATGTCTTTAGTCTATTGGCCATGACTTTTGAGATGATTTTGTAGCTGAAATTGCACAAGCTGATGGGTCTAAATTGGTCTATACTTTCTGGGTTTTTGACTTTTGGTATCAAAGATATATGTGTTTTGTTTAGGAGGGGGTCGAGGGTACCTGTTTCAAAGAAGTTCTGGACTAGCTGGAACAAATCCATCTTGATGTCCTCCCAAAAATGTTGCTAAAAAAGGTCATTTAGTCCGTCGAGTCCTGGGGCTTTTAATGAGCCTAGTTGGAAAAACCGCATCTTTCACCTCTTCAAAGGTAATGTTTGCCATCAAATGTTCATTTATTTCCTCTTTTATTGGGCTGGGGCATTGGTTTAGGACTGACTGATAGTTCCTAGGACCCACCGATTTGTATAGGTTCCGGTAAAAGGACCCTATGTGTTCTTTGAGCGTAGATGGTTCCCTGCACTAGCTTTCATCTTCCATTTGCAGCATCATAATCCTGTTCTTCTGCCTTCTCTGCACTGTAGTTGCATGAAAAAACTTAGTATTCCTATTTCCCCATTGTAGCCAGTTAATATGAGATCTTAGCCCCCAAAATTTTTCCTTTTGTTTCCAAAGCTTGTCAATTTGGTCGACAATATTTTGGGTTTCCCTTCTACTAGAATTTCCAAAATTCTTGTTAGTTATCTCTGTTAATTTCTTTTTTAGCTCCTTGATACAACTTGGTGCATTGGCGAACCTATCTTTGCTCCAATTTGCAAGCTCCTTAGAGACTTCATTGACTTTCATTGAGAAATTCGTGTGGCTTGATGTCATTTTGTTCCATATTCTCTTGATAATCTCCCCACACTCTTAATCTTCCGACCAGTATGCTTCAAACTTAAATTATCTCTTCCTTTTTTTACTTTAAAGATGCAACACAAGAAGGAGAGGGCTGTGGTCCAAGCCAATTGCTAGTAGAGCCTGCACTTCAGCGTTAGGAAAGGTAATTCTCCAGTCCATTGTGCATAGAACTCTATCTAGTCTTTTTTTAACCATGGCCTCCCCTTTCCACTTGTTTGCCTAAGTATAGGTGCACCCTTTGTTATCCATATCCATTAGGGAGCACTCATTCAAAAGTTCTCGGAAAGTTACTATTCGGTGATTATCGGCTTCTCTTTTTCCTACCTTCTCCCAAACATATACGATTTTGTTGAAGTCTCCCATGCAAATCCACGGTAATTGGTTTGTTGACTGGAAATCCCTCAACTTTTGCCATAACTTTAGTCTCTCCCCAAAGTTTGTCGATGAATATAGGAAAGTTATCCTCATTTTATAGCCACTAGCTGGATCTTTGCACTCCAAGTCAATAAACTCTTTAAAGCTAGCATTTACCTTTAGCTCCACTTCCCCACTCCACATAATTGCTAAGCCTCCCGCAATTCCTTCCGGGTTTTCTAGGAACAGATTTGGGAACTTGAGTCGTCTTTTTACACCCTCCACCATCGTTTCCTTGTTCTTTGTTTCCATCAAGAAAACCAGATTGGGCCTTTCAAGAGCTACCAGAGCTCTTAGCTCCTGGAATGTCAGGGGGTTGCCCAGCCTCTGACAGTTCCAACTTATAATTTTCATATCGTCTCCGGTGGCTTATTAGGGTTAGCCACCAAAGCCCACTCATTGCCATCTTTAATTAACTGAATTGGGGTCTCCAAAAGCTCCGTATCATCGATCATAAGGGGAGTAGGTTCTGCTATTTGTTTATGCTTTTTTGCCTTCTGCACCTTCAAACTTTTCTTGCTGCAATTCCCAACCTTTGAGAGGATTGGCCTAGCAGATTCAAAGCACATGATCTGTTTGCCGCGGTCTATGTTCTTCATGGAGGTTTCTACTGATTCTTCTGGTATCTCTTGCAAGCATGAGCTTTCTGTCCTTTTCTTGTTGCGATTTGGGACTACCCTGGTTTCAATTTCATCTCTGGTCACTATGTCCATTTCAAAAGTTGTAGGTGGTATTTCCGAGGCTATATCTTCATCATTAATTTCTTCTTCTAATATGCCATAGAACGCTTCCCAGTGAGGGCTGTGGTCTCACACTTTCGCCTTAAGCCATGGGCTATACTTTCCTGCCTTGTTTTTAGTCATTTTGTTTGCTCATAAGGAATCTCTTCATAGTTAGTAGCATAATGACCAATCTTCCCACACAAATAGCAATAGTGCGGTAGACGTTCATATTTGAATTCCACCAATAACTTCTTGTTTCCTATATCCAGAATAGCACCTGATTTTAAGGGAGCTAACAAATCCACTTCCACTCTTGCCTTTTTGCCTTTCTGTGGTCCATTTCCTTTTGAATCCACCTGAATTTCCAGTACTTTGCCTACTTTTTTTGCCAGATCAGTAAACACTTTTTTTTTTTAAAATCCACCCAGGGAATATCCCTCCAATATGCACCCAAAAAGCACATCGAGAATAATCATAACAATGCTTTGGGATTTCAGGTTCACATTGTTTGAGGACTAATAGATTATTGGCAAAGGACTAGGGTTCGGATTTCATGACTCTCTTTTTCCTCCTCCGATTGAAAAACAAAAGAGAAAAATCCCGGTTCCTTTTGGGAGCAGACCACTGATTGTGTTTTTCATGCCTTCTTCATTGTATTAAGAAAGGCTTCAAGTTGACATTAGGTTTTGAAAATAACTTGCCAAATAGGGTGTGGTTGCATTCCTCCCTTTCATCTGGGGGGATTTCTTTAATCGCTTCTACTACATCACTCTCCAACCACAAGTGGCCCAGGTTTTTACATAAGGCAGCCATACGCAAATCATTCTCCATTTTACCTTCCATTATTCTTTTCTACAGGTATAGGGTTTACTTCTGGCTCTGTTCTTCATGCGAAGGCACCTAGGAGCAGGAGATTGGAGCAACCTGTGTAGACGGGAGAGTTTGCTGTTTGGTTTTTTCTAAATTTTGGAGGTGGGTCGAGAGAAGAAAGATTGAAGGGAGCTCTGCGAAGGAAATAGCAAGGTCGCAAGGTTGCTTGGATAGGTTGGTGGGTTAAACTTTGGTGAGGATGAAAGTTTTTAGGTAGTGTGTTGAGCAAAGGGAAAGGAGGAATCTTTACCAAAAAAAAAAAAAAAAAAAGGGAAAGGAGGAATCGATGCATGTCTGGGGGCTGTCAACTATGGAGTTAGGGTTTTTTCCTGTGGGAATGCAACATTTGAAAGGGCTTGGGTTGTGAAAGGAATCATCTTTCCGAAACTGGAGTGTGGAGAAATCCATGTGGGAGAAGATGCCAGATGAGGATCACGGAGGTTTTAGGATTTTATTTGCTCTATCACCCATTGAAGGGATAGAAGGAAGCTCTGCCCAAAGGAGAGAGGGGGAACTCTACCAGCGAGAGTAGAGAGAAAATTTCTACTGATTCTTGTGTTGATGACATGGCCCATGGGCGATGACGCATGTTCTTTTAAATGAGCGTGATTCACTGGTGAAAGATCGAGCTTTTTCTCCGAAGAAGGTCGTGCCTGTATCGTCCCAGGTGCAAAATGTCCGGCCTTTTCCTTTGGAAGTCTGAAAGGTTGTGTTCATTTCATCCCTCCCCATCGGACCTTTTTCTTCCCCTTCCGGATTTGGCAAGACATGTGAAAACTTGCTGAGAACCAATTGCATCCTACCCACAAACACATTCACTCATTACCCGTTCCGCCAAAATGTTTGATTTAGAGTAAGCACAAGAAACTTTCAGTTCTTAGAGGTTTTGGTTTGTTTGTCATCTATTCTACTTCACTGTCATCTATTTCCGAATATCAATTTGCATCTTATGATCTATCTGTTTGAAAGAAAACTATTTCCGAAAAATTATTGCCTGACAATGTTTGGATGAAAAAACTGATCTACGGAAAACATTTTTCATGGATTGAAAGCTAAGATTAGGGAAGATCGACATTTCTCTTTTTGGTAGGGAAGCTACTTTTCTTAAAGCATTGAATAAAATGAAAACTAGTCATTTTTCATGAAAATGATTTTCATTCACCACGAAATTTTCAGTGAAGCAAATACCCCTATTTATGACAAAAATGCATGAGTGAAAAGACTACCTTACCCCTTACTCAGCAAATATGTCAAGAAAAACCTCCTTCCACAAATCGCTCACAAAACTTATTACCCACCCTTGTTGGTATCCACTCCCCCGGTACCACTGTCGCTACCTCTAGAGCCAGTGCCAATGCCTTCATTGTCTCCTCCCCCTCCTCTCTCTATCTATGTGTGTATGGATCAAGTTGTCATCCTATCTCCAACTTTCGATTGATCAATTTTAAGACTTGCTGAGCGCAGAACATGCCTAGATCGATGTTGTCCTCGATACTAATGCTCCTGGAGATCACGATTGTTGTTGAGAGAGAGAGAGAGAGTGGCAAGGGCTTCAGCAGATTTTGTGACAGTGGAAGAGTATGGTGGTCGAGGGAGCTAAGCGAGGCTACCGGTGTCATGCCATTACCGGAGGTGAGTCAGGTGACGCGGGCCAACAATGGCGCCAAAGACCATGAGTAGAGTAATATGGTCAAGGGCTTTTGAGGGGAGGTTTTATGGTGGGACGAGGATTTGAACTGTGACAGAAATATTCTTTGGTAAAATTGATGATTTTGCAAAGAAAATCACAATGTTATTTGATGTTAGCTGGCGTGTATCATTAATACACTCAAACACAAACTTGCAGTTCTTAGAAATGGAATATAGACAAAATGGTATTAGGGGTGAGAAGTAACGAAGATCGCTGCAATCTTTTCAGACTACTTCATCCTAAACTTGTCAAACATCTTCAAGAGGAAGATAGTACTGAATCCTTCTTCATGATAATTTCAACTTGTACGAGTTTTCTCGTCATGTAATAATTTATTGACATGATGTCGAGTGCAGGTTAGTCTGGTTAGACCATAACCCACCACCAATCACATAAAGCCTACTAAATCTGAACTAACCAGACTTTAACTCCCAGCATGATAGGAACAGCTAAGAACCTGTCACATCTCAAGCGATGATCGCAAAATCCCATTCTTCAAAAAAGCAAAGCATCAACAAGGGAAATCTATGCCAATAGTCAGGAGTATATTCTAGTCTGATACTACCGTCTTAAGAGGCAGCGAACTTTCAACTTCTTGGGCGGCGGCATTCCTCTCCGCAACAACCTTTGACATTCCAAACATCTGTATGTGGAAAACATGGAAATAAGTTGGAGGAAGGGGGAGGAGACTACATGATGCAACAAGAGGGTTAGTGTGAAGCTAGAGTGCGAGCAAGGAAGATGATACCTTGTGAATGGTCTTTGTGAAACAGCTCTTGTGCTCATCCACGGATGCGTTGATGAATTCATCAATGTGATCCTTTATATCCTCCAAAAAGGTGCCGTCATCCTTCTTCTTCTTCCGACATGAAGTTAGAGGTGGCACAGTAGGGGCGGCGGTGGCGGCATCGTTCTGTTTTTCCATCCTACTAATTCCTGAGATAGCAAGTGAATTCACAAGATAGAAAGTTCACTGGCCATTCCAAGGAACAAATACAGATTTTAGTGCACCACCCCCAGCATGATAACCAAAAGACGGAAAAAAGCATTCTCTGAATCATGACAATTTACTGCAACAAAATAATGGATCATTTCACATGAATAAAATGCCTAGTGAAGTAAGTGCCCAACCGCAAACGTATAAAGATACAAAAGTTCAGTTTGCTATCATCTTTTCGGATGCACTAGCTGTCTGATGCACAGGATTGGACTTCTAAATCAACGACTTAATGATCAAAAAGGGAACATGACAAAACATAACAGATTCTGAAGTTGAACACGGAAGAGACAAAGAATACGAACAGATAAACATCTTCAGCACCAGGCAACAAACATGCGATTCGCGATTATTTCAGCAATCAATCGAAACGACGGGTCAGCGAAAGAACAAGTTCTGGATGGCAAACAAATTATCAAGGAGGCGCCTTGACCCTTGCATCTAGGGATGTAAAGATGGCCTGTTCTTCCACAGAGTAAATCGACTCCCTCACTAATTCTTCCGCAGAGCAGATACTTACCCATCACTCTCAACCAGAACCCAGTAGCGGAAAACGAATTTCAAACCCTTAAGGTACACAAAATCAAGGCCAAATCCTGGGATTTGGGGCGCCTAGAAAACGTGGGTCTCGTCCAAGATTTCTCTTTCCGAGAACCCCACAAGAAAACAAGCAGTGAAATTGAAACTCTACCGACGATCGACGTCAACCATTCAATTGTTTCTCAACACCCAGAAAGCGATACACCGGAGGCATCGATCACAGGCACGCCAAATCAGAAGAAGAATTGGAGAACACGAAAACGTAAAGACGACGACGGCAAGAAATTCTCGGTCACGAGGCGTGCTTTCACCTGGAAATGGCAAAACTGAAGGGGACGCTGAGCAGAGAGAACGAGGAGCTCATTGAGCTGGGTGATCTTCGGAAGCGAAACGAGGACGGCCGTGGTCAAAGTTCATGACATCCCCGCCGTACATAACTCCCTATTACTCGAATTTTATTTAAGGTTAATATAATTAAAAATAGGGAAAATTCCAAATAAAAATGGGAAATGTGCTCATTTTCTTAAATAAGGGCCCAAAATAAATCTAACAATAGTAGCTTTCCTTGCGGCTGACGAAGGCTTGCAGGCCCCTATCGGCCCTTACCATTAGTCAGCAAGGGTGGCCAAGACCTTTCTAGCCCTTGATTAGGCCTGGTAAGTGTCGTGGAGCCCTCACTAGCAGCCGCTAGTCCTCACCATAAAAGAAAAAAAAAAGGTAAAGAATAAAAAATAATTTAAAATTAGAATTGTAATCGAACGAAAACATTCTTTAATAGTCAAAACATTTAGCCCGTCCACGAGTTGGGGTCATATCCTTATTTGTAATAACTATTAAAGAATGTTTTCTTTCGATTATTTGAAATAATGTTCACTTTAAACTTTTATTTATAAAAATGAAGGCACTTTAAGCTTTTATTTGATTTTTTTTTTAAAACATGTCAAATTAATTTTCACTTCACAGAAACATTTATAGTTGATTTTCGTGATCCAAATCTTGATCTTGTTATGAGAGGGCATATTTGCATCAGGGTAATTAGTTTGGAATTTTTTTGGGTTGAGGTAATGATTGGAGATTTTTCACGAGACATACGGGAAAAGTTTGTTAGAGATATCAATCTTGGATTTTTTTTTTTTTTTTTTTTTTTGGAGACAAATATTAATTTGAATAAATTTATCATGGGAGGTATTAACCCTTTCCATTTCTTCGACTGACCTTTGCTCATTTTTTAATTCAATCCTAAATAATTTGTTTTTACAATGTTGTCCTTACATCTTTTGAAAAGTGGTCGTGCTTCTGATATTACAATCATTAGTTCTGTTTAATTTTGTCCCTGCATGTTTATTTGTTCAGTTTAATCCCTACATTGTTATTTTATTCTCTCTTTTAATTGCACACATGTCAAATTCAGATACGATCCCAGCAAAAAAATGTTTGAGAATTATGTCACAACACTAAAATCCCAAAATAAAAAATTAATTAAATAGATTATACGCACTATAAAATGTTTATGATATAAATTCTTATAAATAAAAAAAATGTTTATCTGTGTTTGAATTGTGTAAGCATTTCTAAGTGTAACTAAACATGTCATGTTAATACAAATTACTTATTATTATTATTATTATTATTATTATTATTATTATTATTATTATTATTATTATTATTATTGTTATTATTATTATTATTGTTATTATTATTTTGCTAGGAAAAGAACTTATTAAATTGCCAGACTACAAGTCTAAATTTGTTATAAACAAGTAAAAGGGTCAATTCATGCTTGACATGTTTGTTATTATTTACAATTAATATTATACGAACATATTAACATGTGTTGTGTGTATGTCTTGTCAAGTCAAAAATTGCTATTTTTAGAAAAGGGTTATCAAGGCTTATGTGGTTAAATACTTTAATGACAAAATTAAACAAACCAATAAACTCAATTAAGCGATTTTGGAAAAGATGAGGAATGTAATCCTATTATGCGTGACAACACCAACACTATAAATTTAACCAGGAATCCAGTCCTATATTCAGGAGCAAAACATGTTGAGGTAAGACATCGTTTTGTTAGAGATCATGTTAATAATTGTGATATTTGTATACAATTTGTAGAATCAAAACTGTAACTAGCAGATATTTTCACCAAACCATTGGACAAGCTAGCTTTTGAATATATACGTGGTGAACTAGGAATATGCAATGCTCTGGAATGACAACATTTAGGTAATGTGTAAATTATATCGAATAACATCAAATACGGCATAAATAACAGGTTCACACCTATTGTATTAATTCAAAAAGTTACCGTTACAAGTATTGCATTTGTTATCGTTCTGACCATCTATATCTTACCTAGAGGTGATATGACTATCGTAACAGAATTTTTAAACACAGTTTTACTGCCTATTTAATTAGTGAAATTCAAATACGAAATAACTACAGATAAGAAAATTGCCGTTGAAGAAACAATGACTAATTTTCTCTCTGTGTAATACACAGCTCCTAGTATTCACTTTTTCACTCATTGCTTATACTTACCCTCTCATATTTATTGTACAATATTTGCCCAAAACTCTCGTTTTTCTACACACAAACACATTTTTACTCAAACCCATGGCATCCAAAGCTTGCCTCTCTTCCAAGATAGTAAGGAAATCCTCATGCACGACTGGCCAATCGTCCAAAACCTCTAAAGAGGAGGTCACCCAACAGGAAGAATCTCTGCAGGCCACTCAAAGTTTAAGTGTAGCTCAAGTTGGTGGATCAACCACTACTAGCACCTTACTGTCTGCAGCAACAGAAAAGGAAATGCTTGTTGGAAAAACCCTTTAATCTCGACTGCTTGTAGAGAAGGACATAGCTGTTGTACCACCTATGGCACCACTGGTTATAGCTGCTCCATCTCCATCAGCTCTTGCCTAAATACTTCCAAGTGATCTGTTGAAAGGCCTAGCCACTCTCATGGAAACCCATGGATCAGAATTAAAGAAACTCCTCAAGTTCGAAGCCACAAGATTACAAACCTTATAGCTTGAATAAATATTGTCTGCTCAAGAAAAACCAGCCGCTAAGCAGCATTCAGCTACTCAGTCTTCTCAGTCATCTCAACCATCTCAGCCCTCACCTCAAAAATCCTCAACCAAAGAGGAAGGTACCTTAGAATTTGCTGCTCCCAAAGACAAAGGAAAATAAATTGTCGAAGAAATAGAAATCATCCCTGAGCCAATCACCTCACAGCCTGAAGGAAGTGAAGCCACAAAAGAAATAGGAGAAGCCCTGGGAGACAAGCGTCATGAAGATGATGACGATTAGGTATTTCAAAATTTCGAATCCACTCTTAGTTTTGAAAAAGATCCAAATTTCTTTCTTTCACTGGAACATGAATTTGCAAAAAATCACTCATACAATTGAGGTATTATTCCTCATCGTTATGTTGATTTTAAATTTTTAGAAAATCGTGGGATTTTTCTCTCCGAGCTTTTTCAAGCCCTTCGACTCAAATACTTCTGCTCCATGAAAGAGGATGTTTACCCTGAACTTGTGGCATTTTTTTACTCAAATTTGCATTTTCCAAATTAGGACTCTTTTGTTTTTACTTTTCGTGGACAAAATCATGTTGTGATTTTAGATGAACTAGCTGAAATCATCCAAACAGAGTACAATGTTTTTAATCGCATTCTAGTAGAGCCTGATGAGGCCTCCACCTTTCTTTTAGAAACGCCTAACTTTGCTCGCAGTTCTAGAGAAATTGTCTCGCTGAATCTTCTCCCTTTCAAAATGATCTTTATTGAAAAGATCCTCACTCTCTACCTCTGTTCGAAAATATCTTCTATGAATGACGTCTCTCAATATGAGGTAAGAGTCATCTGGGCTATCCTGAATAAGTTTGAAGAATTTTCCTTCCCCCACATGATCTTTATCTACATGTACATGGCTAAGAGAAAGATAGGGAAGCTACCTTGCGGTGCTTAGGTGACATGTATCTTCAAGTATCTCAAAATCGACTACTTTGAAGTTCACCTATTGTCATGCTAAATGTGGAGATTGGAAAGAAAATGCTGGACAAGATGATACTCAGGATGATGCCAGAAGGATGGGTCAATCATAAAGGAGAGATTGTCCCCATTGGTCACGACGACCATGATAGAATAGTGGCAAATCTCAAAGAACGACTTGCTGAGCTCTTTGAACCAGAAAAGCACAAACATACTAAGGCTCCGGCACCAACCAAGGCCCTTCGTCCACCTCATCTAGAAAGATCACCTTCACTAGCCGTGGACACACCTGCCTCTCTTGCTAGCCTTAACCAACTGAAAGCAAATGTTGAGGAAATCAAGAACACCCTCCTTTCTCTGACTTGGTACATGGTGAAGATCGAGCGCACCATTCTCAGTCTAGACTGCAACAACCATGTACACTCTGAACCGAAGACTGCTGAACGCGAAAAACTCACTTCCTCTCAACAGCGCGAACGCCCTCCCATCTAAAATTTTCCAAATCTTAATGTGCTCTTGTTTTGCTCTTGCTGTTTTTTTACTTCAATTCGTTGATTAAGTCTGAATTTTTGTATCGCACTATCTCTTGTCATCAATGAAGCTGATCTTTTGATTCATGCAGCAATGTTGTATTCTTTTGATTGATAACATAAAGGGAGAGAGTTACTTGATGTGAAAAATTACACCTGACATTTGCTTCTAAATATTTGCTACTAATGATGTTGAATATTCCTTTGAAAATTTTGGAGATGCTCATAATATCTGATATTGATAATTTGCTAAGTATTTTTCTCATAATGTTTTGCTTGAAACCTACTAATGTTGAAATCAAACTACTCCCCAAGACACCAAGACAGGAGGAGCATACAAGTGCATCATCAAGCTAGGGGGAGTAACCAACTGTTATTCTATGACCCCCAAATTAGATGATGACACACTTTGGGAAAATGATCTTTTGTGCATTCATATCTTGTCTTACTAAAGATCATCTAAGTATATAAATCTCCAAAGCGTTACAACAAAACATCTTAAGGAGATCCCAAATTCTAAATTATGCAAATCACTTCAAACAATCTTGACTATTATTTCATATTTGCAGGATAGTTTCATCATCATTAAAAATGGGGAGATTATTGGAGAAAACATCTTCAAGTGATTTTGATGATGCCCAAACTATCCTTAATATATTACGTACCATGTTATGTGCAAATGCTTGGACCAAAGGACTACGCAACATCCATGGTGTGATTCATTGGAAATAAGTTTGTAAATGTCCTATTATTACAAACGACACCAGTCAACCAAAAAGATTAGGTACTGATGATATTTATGTTGAAGTAGTAAAGATCAGGTTGATGATAATGTAACAATCGAGTACATCAGTTGATATTCGTCGGGTCAGCTAAAGAGTCGTTGAAAGATATGGATTCGCACAATAGCTAAACCAGAATAAAGCATGCCAATTATAGACTGCAGTATGAAGATAGTAGCAGTTGTTATTTTTGATTAGTCTACACCCCTAGGAAAGAAGCTGTATGGGCAGTCCCTTTCTGGACAGTGGCTCAACGGAAACTCCCTAACGGTCACTTGCTTCTTTGAATCATCCTCAACGGATGGATTGGGGAAGGGTATAAAAGAGAATACTATGAAGATCCAAAGGGAGTGCGCCACATAAAAGATCAAGTAGCTTATGTACTATTGATCTCAACTGAAAGCAATCTGTCTTACTGTTTTGATTGTCATGCCATTTAGCAATTGTGCTACGGATTAAATGTATAAGTATAAGAGCAGAAAATTGAGTCTAGATAGTGTGATCTATCACGTGAAGGATTAGTGCTAGCCAGTTGTAACTTTCCAAGCATATTGTTAGTGAAATCCAGCTTGTCTTGATGTTGTTAGTCTGAAGAGTGGACGTAGATTTAAGAATAAAGTCGAACCACTATAACTCTCTTTGTCCTACTGTTTTTCGTCTCCTTATATATATATATATATATATATTGGCATACATTTAGTGAGTGTTAGCTTAAACATTAGGTCGATGTGATCTTTACCGAACAATTAGCTAATTTCTGCAAAAGATCATCAAAGTTTGAAAACAACATATTCACCACCTTTTAGATTGTATTATTAGCCTCAACAGCAACAAATCCACCATGCTTCCTTTAAAAGTTTTCAAACAACTTTTCATTGTTGTCCCCTTTTCTCCTATCGTCGGAATCAATTTTTCTCTGACTCTCTTTCTTCTTCGACTTCCCTTTGTCAGAAACAGAGTTTCAACAACAATATGTTCATCTACCTTTTCTCTCCTTTTTCTCGACCAAGTACTTATTATACTAGAATCACCAATTTGAATGGGAGGCAAAGACCTAATTAGACTTGCAAGCATATTTTCAAGGGCTTCTTCATTCTCATAACTATTCTTAGCCAGCAGACTCGAAATCATCTCCTCATTGTTACCCAACTTTCTCAACGATTTGATGGCATATTTTAGGTTGCCAGCACTAATCGCTGAAGTATTAAGCATGGATGACTGATGATCCATCAAAACAGAATGAGTACCTTTAATGTTCTCGGAGGAACTAAAAATCTCGAAGTGCTTAGTGCTTCCTGTTGCCCTTGACATTCTTCCTGCAATGCGATTCGATCTTTGCGACCCGATAGATGAGGGCTTTGTTGTTTGAGCAAATTTAGGTGCCATTGATGAACATTGCGAGGAAAATTTTTGATCTTTAAGAGAATAGATGAAAGGTTTCGTAAAGAGAGAATGGGTCAGAGTGTGTTGTGTTTCGGGAAGAAGTGAGAGAGATGGAAAATTTCTATCTTTAAAGGCAACATGAAAAGGAAATGAAGAGTCACAATCTTTGGAGGGGGTAATTACCAAGGAAAATTCAAATTTTCTGAAATTAAAGCAATAACTGTAAAGCAGTTAACAAATCAATTGATCTAAAAAATATTTGTAAGGCAAAAAATAGGACGTACCTGATTTGCTTCCTTAAATAATCTTACCCAATAAAATTTAAATTTGCAGCGGAGATCTGTACAAAAACAATCATCTGAAGCCTATCTTCTGGACCTGTCTTAGACGCTTCAAATGCTTTTCTTGGTGAAAATATCAGCTTATTGATTTTTCGAATCAATGAATTGAATATTAATTCACTGTTGTGAACATGGTCTCGGATGAAATGGCACTTGATCTCTATGTGTTTGGCTCTAGAGTGTAAGACAGGATTTTTTGTCAGATTAATTTCACTTGTGTTGTCGCATTTGATTGCTACTTTTGAATCTTCGACACCAAAATCCTTAACTGTTGTTTCATCTGGAGGATCTGAGCATAACAACTTCCCAAAGCTACATACTTAGCTTCAACTATTGAGAGAGCTACTATACTTCACTTTTTAAAGTACCACGAGACTAACATGTTCCGTACCATCTGACAAGTTCCAAAAGTGTTTTTCTTGTCTATTTTGCACCCTGCATAATATACATCGGAATATCCAAACAAAGTAAATTTTGATTTCCTTGGATACTAAAGTCCAAAAGAGGGGTAAGTGTTAACATATTTAATAGTACTTTTCATAGCTAACAAGTGTGATTCCCTAGCATCTGACTGATGTCTCGCACACATGTAAACATTGAAGAGTATATTCGGTCTTGAAAATGTAAGATACAATAAAGAACCAATCATGTTTCTATACAAATTTTGATAAACCTTTTTACCCTTATCATCTTTGTTAAGCTTAGAGGAGTGAGATATGGGGGGTTTTCTGTTTTCTTCATATTCTCCATCGTGAACTTCTTTACGAGTTCTATTGTGTACTTCTCTTGAAAGATGAATGTTCCATCTTCCTCTTGCTTAATTTGTAACCCAAGGAAGAATGTTAGTTCGCCCATCATGCTCATTTCGAACTCATCTTGCATTAATCTTGAAAATTTCTTGAAAAGATTTTCATTAGATGATCCAAAGATTATATCATCAACATAAATTTGAACTAACAAGATACCCTTACTTTCCCTTCTTATGAAGAGCATAGTATCCACATTACCTTTGTCGAAGCCATTTTGAATCAAAAAGTTGCTAAGCCTTTAGTACCAAGATCTAGGAGCTTGTTTCAGACCATATAATGCTTTTTTAATTTGTAGACATGATCAGGCTTTCTCGGTCCTTTAGATCTCGGAGGTTGTTCTATGAACACCTTTTCTTTAATATACCCGTTTAGGAAAGCACTCTTTATATCAATTTAGAGAATTCTGAAATCATAGAAACAGGTGTAAGCAAGTAAAAGTTCGATAGCTTCTAACTTTGCTACTGGTGCATATGTCTCATCGTAGTCAATTCTTTCGTCCCGTGAGTACTTTTTGGCCACAACCCTAGCTTTGTGCCTTTGTTATCCAATTTATTTTTGAAAACCCACTTTGTTCCAACAACAGGATGGCCATTCAGTCTTGGAACCAATTCGCACACTTCATTTAGTTTGAATTGTTTAAGCTCCTCTCACATAGCTTCTATCCAGCTATCGTTTGAAAGGGCTTCCTCAATTCCTTTTGGCTTGACTTATGAGATGAGGGCTAAGGTGCTAACTGCATAGTTAAGCGTTGATCTGGTTTTGATCTTATCATTAGTGTCTCCAATGATGAGATCCTTCGGAAGGTTGGATTTGTGCTTTGAGTTTTTGTTGAATCTATCATCAAATTTTGAGGTTTCTTCTTGCTTTTGGGGCTCATTAGATCTTTGAGCTTGTTCCTTTGATTCTAGTATTCCTCAAGCTTCTTTTGATTGTCGAACTAGTTCTTGTTGCTAAGGACAATCAAAATCTTCTAAAGGAATTTGGTTTCTTTCATTAAACTTCACATTGATTGGTTCTTCTTTCGTGCGAGAGTTTTTGTTGTAAACTCTAAAGGCCTTGCCGGTGTTAAATACCCTAAGAAGATTCCTTTTCATCAAACTTATCAGTTTGATCATTAGCATTCTTAAGAATAAAACATTTATAGCCAAATACTCGAAAGTATGAAATGTTTGGTTTCCTACCTTTGAAAAGCTCATAAGGGGTTTTCATTAGAGAAGGTCTAAGTTTGATGCAGTTAACGATGTAACATGCAGTGGAAATGACTTCTGCCCAAAAATGAGATGCAACTTTGCTTTTAATTGAAAGAGTTCTTGCCATTTCTTGCAAATAACGGTTTTTTCTTTCTATAACACCATTTTGTTCAGATGTGGAAGGAGTTAAAAACTGATACTCAAAACCATTCTTATCACAAAAATCTAAGAAAATTTGATTTTCAAATTCCTTCTATGATCAGCTTTGAGGCAAGAAATTGTGTAGTCTTTCTCATTTTGGACTCTTTTTGCAAATTTTGAAAACTATAAAAATGCTTTGTGTTTATTACAAGAAAGAATACCCAAGTATACCAAGTGTGGTCATCAACTATGACTAGATAATACCTTTTTCCACCGAGGCTTATGTGGCCAAGCAATCTATGCCGAAGTTCTGACTCGTCCTTGATGGGTATGAGACACTGTCTATCATTAGATTTCATATCTAATAGATATATGTTTCCATGCCTTCTTCCTGTAAAGGACTGCTCATCATCTCGATTGTTTTTGAGCACTTGTCTTCTTGAAAGCAAATTCTGAATCTAACGTCGCATAATTGACTGATGCTAATCATATTATAATTGAGTCATTGGACTAGAGACACATCATTTTTCGTGAGATTTTTGATTTCAATTGTTTCCTTGCCAATGGTCCTTCCTTTATTGTTCCCACCAAAACATACGCTTCCTTCATTATACTTTGAGATCTCAATAAATTTGGTTGGATCTTCCGTCACGTGTCTTGAGCATCCACTATCTAAATACCATTTATTTTCCTTTTTCTTCGGTACCTGTAATTATTAAGACAAGCTCAAGCTTTCTTTAGTACCCATACTTGTATTGGTCCTTTTCTGTTAGAGGGCTCAGCCATACTTAGAAAGTATCTCTGAATCATTTCCCAGCCTTTTGGGCAATCATTTTTAAAATAATCCGGATTCCCACAGATTGGACACTTAGGGCATGTTTGGTAACGTGCCAAACAGTGCCTGATTCTGATTTTTTGTTCCCAGAATCAGTTTGGGACGAGAATCGTGTTTGATAAAACTTTTGTTCCCTTCCCGGGAATAGATTGGGAAGAGAATTGAGAATAAAAAAAAATTTGATTCTTCGTCTGAGAATCAAAAAAAGAATCAAAAGAGTAAAACTCTCATTCTTCCCTTCCATCATCCTGCAATTGCCATTCGCCATCGCCCGCCACCGTCCGCCGCCGCCCGCCGCCGCCGGTCGCCGGTCCGGCGAGCTCGCAGGAGGCTCGCCGGGCTAGGGCGAGGTCCGGCGAGCTCGCCGGAGGCAAGCCCAGCCACCGGCGAGGCTCGCCCAGCCCCGTCAGTGGCCAGGCCAGCCTCGCCCGGCCCGGCGAGGTTGGCCTAGCCATCGGCGGGCCGGGCGAGCCTTGCAGCGGCAACCGGGCAAGGCTCGCCCGGCCACCGGTGAGGTTCGCCTAGCTACCAGCGAGGCTCGACCGATGAGGGCTGACCTCGCCAAGGGCCGGTGCCGATCCGGCGACCGGCCACATGAAGAAGAAGAAGAATAGGAAAAAGGGAAAAAAAGAAAAGAAAAAAGAAAAAAAAAGGAAAAATAAAAGAAAAAAAGGAAAAAAAGTAAAAAAATTATTTAAAAATCAAAAGAAATTAATTTGGAATAGAATCAATTAGCACGGTATCAAACACAATTCTATTCCGAGAAAAAAATTTTGGACGAGTTACCAAACGCGTTTTTACTCGGGAATCGGTTCTCGGGAACAGAATAAAAATAATCATTTCTAGTCGAATCATCTCTCGGGAACAGAATCGTTATCAAACGCGCCCTTAAGAAAATTTCGACTAACAAGTTTTGCAAATTGCTTTTGAAAATGATGTTTGTAAATAGTTTTTGAAGGTCTTTGTCTTTTTCTCTCTTTGTATCTTGGAAAATTATTTTGAAGATCATCTTGTTCTTACAACCAAGATTAGATTTATTCTAATAAAGAATTTGGATGGAAAGTATATGTTCTAAGGTTTTCAAACAAATGGAAAATCTTTTAGTGACATCCGAAATTTCCTTTTTCAAAAGGTTGTTTTCTCTTGAAACTAAATCTCAATTTTCCTGGGTTTTGGAAAGATCTTTCTTAAGAGATTCAATTTTTTCTTTTTGAAGAAGATCTTGTTGTTTTAGTTTCAAATTTTCCTTCTCCAATTTGGAAATCTTACTAAGTGCAGCTTTATAATAAGAACATAATTCATCTATATAATTTGAAACTTCTTCAGGAATATGAAAATTACTTACCTCGATTTCATCTTCTGACTCAGAGTTTTCCATTAGACAAATGTTGGCGTATTCTTTATCGCTCTCTCATTCTGTATCACTTCAAGTCTTAGCCTTTAGAGCTTTCTTGCTTTTCTCAATTTTTTTTTTTTTTTCCATTTCTTCAAAAGAGGACAGTTCAACTTGATATGTCCTTGCTTCTTGCACTCAAAACATATTACATCCTTGTTGTCTTCTCTTTTGCTGATTTTTTTTCTTTTGATTGGATGATCTAAAGGGTCTTTTCCCTTTAAACTTTCTTCTTTTTTTGGCCATCTTGCGGAATTTCTTTAACATAAGAGCTATTTCTTCATTGTCTTCTTCATCATCTTCAGAATCTAAGACATCATAATCAAAATTAGATTTTAAAGCAATCAATTTCTTCCCTCTCGAGTCTCCTTCTTCATCTACACATTCTTCTTCATATGATTGAAGTGTTCCCACGAGTTCGTCTATGGACAATGGCACGATCCTCTGAGTTTCATGAAATGGATATTTTGTTATTGTTCTATTCCTTGGACAACCCACAAAAGATTTGTTCACTTTCAGGGAATCTGTTATTGGTTGCCCCTGTTGTGCCAGGCCATTGACAATGTTAGTGAATCTATTGAACATGTTAGTCACCGATTCATCTGGCTTCATTTTCAAGAGTTCGTATTGCCCGAGGAGAATAGTTATTTTTCTCTCTTTGACACGGCCAGTTCCTTCATATGTGCGTGTAACTTGTCCCAAATTTCCTTCACCGTTTACATGAAGAGATATGATTATATTTATATGAGATAAAGCACAGCATAATGAGTAAACTGCTTTAGCATCTAATGCTTCTCATTTAGTTATATTCACTTTAGACAAAGCTTCGATTTATGGCTTTTTGTTGTCTCCTTCCTTTTTGGATGATGAGGCTTCAGGCCTTATTCTTCTTGGAACTACATCTCATTCCAAGGGATCTTTAGATCTAATGAATGCTTTCATCTTGATTCTCCAAATGTTGTAGTCCTTTCCATTGAAGTATGGAGGCCGTGTATCACCTTGTTCTTCCATAAGTTCTACTAGCCATAGTAGATCGGCAGCTCAGAAGTACTATAGCACTTCAATAAAGAGTAACAGAACTCTGATACTAATTATTAAGGCTAGAGTTATCACATAGAGGGGGGGGGGAGTGAATAGGTAGATATGCCAAATTTAAAGATTATTGAAACTAATATTATAGTAGGACAGCGTCTAGCCATGGAAAGCTCAGATCTTACCGATGTGTAATCATCTATCACAAGAAGTAAAAGGAGTTTAAGGAATAGAAAATTGCACACAACAAGTTTATAGTGGTTCGGCTTTGACAGGCCTACATCCACTATCCTGTGTTGATAGCTAATTGGTTGGATTACATTAGATGTGGTTACAAAAGTTGAGTATTCCCGACTCAAGTAAGTGCAATCAAATCTCCCGATCTCACACTCTAACAACCTCTAAGAGATTACAGCTTTGAGCTCACAAAGATGAATTGTAACAACAAGGATTTCTCTAGAAATTTGGAATTAAAAACTTCAGATGATTCTCTTGGTCTTTTTCACTTTACAACCTCCTTTTAAACTCCTCACTATCCAAGCTAACTGTTGGACTTTCACTTTAAGGATGATTCATTCAATCAACCCATTTGAACTAAACATTGCTAGAAGATCTTATTGCATCAAGACTTGTCGAGAATGAAGTCTTCTTTTTGATTCTGTCGCCCAAATAACTGATTGGGTTTCCATAAGTCGAGTCCCTTGTATAGAAAGAACATTCTGTCTTCTAATTGATTTATTCAGGGATTGCGATAATCCATCTTGAAGAGATTATGATCATCAATTTTCCCTTCTATAATAGATTATGAATATTAAGGATATGGTCTTCACATTGACTATGAATCTGATAAGTGACATATGATTACGAATCCTAGAATTTCCACCTAGAGAAGCTATTATCAGAAACATAAGTCAATTCAATTGTAAAAATTTTGTCAATCTTCAAAATCATTTAGGAGTGTTTCCACAACAGAATATTCACATTCTTCTTCATAAATGAGAGCCTCATACCTCTATTAATGTGGCATATAGATCGTCTTCAATTGGAGCTGGATAATAGAATTTTGAAAAAAACATTCTGGGAAGGCCTTCCAAGGCCATTCCATTCCGCATATACCAATCCCTAAAAGTTCGCAGTACGGGAAAGAGAACCAACCTTAAGTTGTTATTTGTGCATAAAAAGGCAACTGTTGAAGCCTTGACCTAAAGCCCCACCTTTTACCCAACTTCAATGCAATTTGTCTACTTAAGTATCTTCATACCTTACTATGTTGTTAACTTGTTGAGTGTGAAATCTCTACTAATTGGGAATTTGGGTGACTGATTGACAATTTGAATACTATAGTTTATGACTTTTTCACTCTTATTAAATAGTCAAGGAATATGTACTTCTTTTCCCTCGTTTTCAAATATCCTCATGCCTCCATCATTGTGGCTTATTGGATGCCGTTCAATTGGAATTGGCTAATAGAGCCTTGAAAAGACACTCTTGGAAGGCCCTTCTATTTTGCGGATGCCAATTCCTACCAATTTGGCAGTGCAAGTGAGAATATATAAGTCGATGCCTGGGCTTGCATTGTGATTGTTGAGCCTCAACCTAAAACTGCACCTTTTACTCAGCTTCAAGATAGTTTGTCTGTTTGAGTATCTCAATATCTTATAGTGTTGTCAAATCGTTGCATATGAAACATCAGCTAATTAGGAATCTGGGTGACTAACTGCCGATATAAACGCTACATTTTATAGCATTTCCACTCCTGTTGCAATGCACTTCGTTTCCCTCATCTTAAAAATCGTTATGGCTTACCGGACACCGTTCAATTAGAATTGGATAGCAAAGCCTCAAAAAGACACTCTTGGAAGGCTCTTCTATTCCTCGGATGCCAATCCCTACAATTCAATTGGAATTAGATAATAAGGGTCGAAAAGATACTCTTGGAAGGCACTTCTATTCCTTAGATAACAACCCCTACAAGTCTGGTGGTGTAGGCGAGAATACCCATCGTTAATTGGTATATGTGCTTGCAAATGCAATCGTCGAGTCTCGATCTAAATCTCCACCTTAGCTTTTGGATAGATTGTGTACTTGAGTATCTTAGCATCTTGTAGCATTGTCAACAATTTGAATTTGAAATCTCTGCTAATAGGAAATTTGGGTAACTGATTACCAATGTAAGCACTACAGTTTACAAATTTCCACTCCTATTATTTAGCCCAGTAATATGTGCTAATTTTCCCACAACTCTAGGATATCATTTCCTAAATGAGCATGTGCAAGACATACAAATACTTGCATGCTCAAGCAATTAGTAGATTGCCTATCTGCACCTCCTTTGGAATATAATATAATTTATATCCTCAACTAATCAATTATTGATAGTTAGGGCGCGAATGATAACCATTCTGGCCAAAAATTGATTTTTGGAAGATAAATAATTTTTTCTATTTCTATTTCTAGATGAGTTTCTAAGCAAAAATATCCGTTTGATAACGACATATAATTTTTACTCTAAAAATAGAAATTTGTTTGATAAGGATATACAATTTCTTCATTTTGGACGGCGGCGGCCGGTGACTGGCGGACGGTGGTTGGCAGCGACGGATGGAGGACCAATTCATAGCAAGTACAAACGATGAGAATAATTTTTATTTCTCATTTCTGTTACAGAAATAGAGAAGTAGAAAATTTTAACTTCTGATTTCTATTTTAAATCTATTTCTTGAACAAAAATCTATTTTAGAAATAGAAAAATGGAATAATTTTATCAAACGGATTTCTATTCCAAAAACAAATATGAAATAGAAAAATTATTTCTGGAAGAGAAATAGGTGGTTGTTGTGCACTCCTTAGTAATTTGACTGGCCATCCCATCACAAACCTAAAAGCAGATATTTATTGGACATACAGAGTAATAAATAACTTTCCATATGGAGTTGTGACATACTAACCACAGACAAAGATGTCAGTATACACCAAGAAATCGACATGGAGTAACAGTAACAATATTTTAAATTGCATGAGATCCGTGTTCGATTTCTTTACTTGCTGGGGGAATTTGACTTTGCTTTTTTTTTTGGTCGGTGACTTTGACTTAAAATAAAGCAAATAAATAATTTTAACATTGACGTGTATTTCGATAAAGATGTACAGAAATGAATTGATGGATGACGAATAGTCAGGAAGTAACGTGGGGCTTAGGATGGTCAAAAGTGGGTAAGGAACGAAAAAATAGCCTCCCGTGTCATTGGTTTTTAGCATGCCGGCGACTTTGACTTGTGACAGTTTTGTTCGATCATCGCTATAAGCAGAGCGCACAAAAACGAATATTGAGAGAGAGAGAGAGAGAGAGAGAGAGAGAGAGAGAATGGTGAACACAATCAAGCTCTACCAGCCTTTGATGAGAGCGGCAATGAAGCTCGCCGGCGTGAGACCTCGAAAGATCGAGATCGAACCCGGAACTGTCATGAACTTCTGGGCTCCAACCCGAACTCCAAACAAAAACAAGAATGCTGTCGTCTTCCTTCATAGCTTCGTTGGCGACGGCATGATCACGTGGCAGCTCCAGGTCCTTGCACTAGCAAGGAAGTATGCCGTCTATGTGCCGGACCTCCTCTTCTTCGGCGGCTCTGCCACTGGCGACAGCTGCCGGACGGTGGACTTCCAGGCGGAGTGCGTGGCGAAGGGGCTGAAGGCGCTTGGGTTGCAGCAGTGCACGGTGGTGGGGTCGAGCTACGGCGGGATGGTGGCGTTCAAATTGGCTGAGTCGCGGCCCGAGCTGGTGAAGTCGGTGGTGGGGACGTGCACCGTACCGGTGCTGACCGAGTCGATAAGCAAGGAGTGCCTGGAGAGATTGGGGTTTCCGACATGGTCAGATCTTTTGTTGCCTAATTCTGTAGATGGGGTGAAGAAGATGTTTGAAGTTGGGAGCCACAAGTTGCCCAGAATCCCTAATCGTGTTTTCAAGGACGGTTTAGAGGTACGAGCTCCATAGACTTTTCTGAGTAACTCAGGCACAAACACTTTGAAACTCATTGGTTCCATACCACGCGCTCAATTGAATATTCTCGCCTTCGTACTATACTCAAGAAGAGAAATCCAAAAAGATATGCTTAAAAAGTTCTATTGGAAGCCAATCCTCCTATACATAGTCTCCTTTAGCTTGCGTAAACATCTGATCTGATTAAGATCATCGCAAGATTTATATCTAGTGGCTGAAGACAAAAAGGAGGTGGATACTTAATTAAAGTTTTGGGGGAAAATTACACAAAGCTTACCCGAACTTTACATCATAATACTCCTAAACCTTCAATTGTTACACACTACCTCGCAAACTTTTATTTTGTTTTAGTTGTTAACCATTTGTTATATTTTCCGTTAATCATGACTTTAAAGGGAAAAAATGTAATTTCATTTAAAAAAAAATAGATATCTTTCTTTTACCCTTGATTTCCATAGGAGTAAAACAAATAATAAAGGAAACCTAATTAAAAATAAATCATTAAGATTTTATGAAGATATTGATAGAACTAATAAGAAATTTAAGAAAAGGAAACCTAATTAAGTAAACATGAAAAAGAGTGTCAAAAGAAGTCGAATAACAAAAAATTGGATTTTAAATAAGTAAAATAATGGTTAATTATTGCATAAGATAACGGTCATAACTTTTGACCGAAGAAGATTTACCGGGTCAATTCGAAAAGCTAGTTTACAATCGTTTGGGCCTCAATTTTGTCGTTTAATCGTGTTTTGGGGCACCTTTATATTTTTTATGTCTATTTTCCTCGTTAATTTAGGTTTTTGCTTACTTTTTAAATTCTTTTACTGTTTAAGGTTATTTTCGGATTTTCTTGTGTCTTAGCGGAATATTTATGTGATCTTTTCGATATTTCAGATAGCTTTTATCATATTTACAAAAACAAAAGAGATCTCTCTCCACGGTTATGCTTGTAAGCATGTGAACCTTTGTGCTAGTTTGTAGATCCTTCGAATCCTAATTTATCTATGCCTACATTACAGCTTGGGTAGTTGCCAGGTTCTATGATTTTGACTTTTAAAACATTAGCTGGCTTGGGAACATGAACGACAGATGATGGTCCCTCTGACCAATAAGAAAATGACATGCACACATCTCTATAATGACACACACATCTCTATTCTACCAAACTCACCGAACTATAATGACACATCTCTATTCTACCAAATCTTAGTCAATTCCCATTAGTCGCGGTCAACGCTGCCTAGCCGTCTCCTTGACAGCATCTTAGGGCAGATGAGCGCCAGCGCGGCCGCTTTCCTTTCTTTCAACTCTTTCCTCGTTTTTAACTATTTTTACAATTTTACCTATATTTTTCAAATGTTGCAAACTTGAAATATTAATATTTACAGAAGTTTTTTTTGGTCAAAATATTGATATTTAGAATTTGATGAAGAGAACATATAGACGTGAGTGAATTCGCATATACACAAAACGCACAAAGAGAAATCTCTCTATTTTGTATACTTTTAAAAAGACACAAGAAACAGAGTATTCTAATGGAATAAACAAATAAATAGAATTCCAATCCTAATCCGAGGAATTACAATATTTTGAAGCAACATAAAGGAAATAACACAAAAATAACAAAACTCTAAGAATGGCAGCACATTGAAATAACATAAATGACTGCCTTATAACTAACGGAGAAGACAATAAGGCCATTCTAAGGCGCTTTGCGCATATTCTTGTTCTGATCCACCTACTAAATTTTTACTTGTCCGAACGCTTTAGAAAGTCTTCGGAAGCAACATTTACGAATTGCAATTTTTTTTTTTTTTTTATGGTTTCTTAAAGTTCAAGTAATGCCTTTTGAAAAAGTCAAAAAAAGTATCTGTTTACTTAAATAGCCAAAATAAATAGGCCTTAGGTATACACTCTAAACTATAACTATTTAGGTCATGATACTTAAAATTTCACTTGAAGAAAATTGTTGAAGTGGGATAAGGTACGTATCTGTGACAAATCATGATGAAAGCGAGATTTTATTTTGATTTTTTAAAACTTTTGGATAAGTATGATATTTTTTATTATTGGGTTGTAGGTCATGTTTGACTACAGAAAGGAGAAAGCTGAACTGCTGGAGGCTTTGGTCATTCCAGACGAGGGCTTCACTTTGCCAGACTACTCCCAGGTTTAATTTCATCTTAAAGAAGCTTCCTCCTTTTTCTTAAAGCAAAAAGGGCAGTCATATGAATGCATCTTCCCCTAGAGAGGTGAAAGTCAACAAGGTTGTGAGATGCTTCCCGTGTTTTTAGCTCAGATGCTAGTATTGCTTCTTGTCAGGAGAGAAGGGGAACATGGGTGACCTACTCCGATGACAGCTTATATTTGACGAGAAAATTAGAAATTTATGTTTAATTTATTTCGTGAAAAATAAATAATTTGATTTTTTTAAAAATTCATCGCTTATATTATTTTAAATAATTAGTCCATAAATTTTTTCATTATCAATCATAATTTATGTTTAAATTTTTTGTGGACAATGAAATTTTATTTTATTTTTTATTTTTGTAAGTTATATAGAAACAAACATTTTTAGAAAAATATTCTTTAAATAATTCATATTTTGCCAAATAAACGTACCCTTATAAAAAAAGAAAATAGTCACAAGAAAATTGAAACCTTATTCCTATTCTATGTCGCTTAGTGACTATAATAGTTTAACCGAATCCTTCGACAAACGATACACATGGGTGCATGCAATCACACCGCATCATGGAGAAATTCACGTCACTCCAGCTTCCTTTGTAATGATCAAAACTGTCTACATTTGATACGTAAACTTGAATTTTACGTTTATTTACAATTCTCGATTAATCTATATATTTATTCTTTGAATACTATAAATATTTCAGAATATGATGATGATAATTGATCTTTGCAGAAGGTCCATCTAGTCTGTGGCGTGGACGACAAGATCTTCAATGTAGGCTTAGTGAAAGATATCAAAGAGTAACGTCCATCTTTTTTTTCTTCTTCTTTTTTCTCACCAAGTGGATTATAAATCAATTTTCTATTGTGTAGCATATAGCTTAATTATTGTTGTTTATATGTACATATACATAAAGATCTATATCTATGTCATAGCTATTGTAAGTAGTCAATTTAATTGCATATATAAAAATACTTATGTTACCGTTTTTATGCACATTGAATTTGAAAAGATTTTCTTTAATTTCACTTTCTTGTTGAAACTCTTTAAACTGCATTTGAAAAAGAAATGACTCGTTCACTAAATTTAGAGCATTTGGTGTTCAAAAATGGTCTACATTGTTTTAACTTTCCTTGTCCTGGTAAAATGGTTATATTTTTAATTGAAAAATAACATAATAGATCTGGTGCACTTAATGTCCGAGAGTCTTCTTTTTCCTTTAATTTTCGCTTCCTAGAAAAACTCTCAAATTTTCATTTGAAAAAGAAAATACTCATTTCATTGCGTTTGGTGAATTTAATATCCAAAAGTCTACTTTAATAATATATATAAAGATTACATGGTTGAATTTAATTCCCAACATTTATCCAACACTACCATAGTCCTAAAAGATTTTTTTTTTTTTTTTTTTTTAAATTTTCCCACCGGCTAATATTTCTGATGTTACAGTTACGCGCTGGGTCTCTTAATTGATACATGTTCGTTCCACTTAATTCCTTGGCCAGTTTTTGACTTGACTTGTTCAATCGCTTTCTTTTGGCAGAAAATTGGGAAATAAAGCGACCATGGAGTGCATTGAGAAAGCAGGCCATCTTGCTATGTTGGAGCGGCCGTTCGTCTACAATAAATGTTTGAAGAGAATTCTTGCCTCCATCTACGATAAGAGGTCAAACTAGTTTAGCTACGAAGAAACATCGTTTATATGCATATTTATATATTTGTTGAGAGTACAAAGAACTATAACGAAGTACTTTGATTATCCTTTATGTTTTGGGAGTTTGAAATTAACATACATGACTGTTGAAAATACTTTGTGAAACATGGCTAAATTTTTTAAATACTTCTAAAGCACAATGTCTCCATCCATCAGATCAATCACTCTACATTACGTGGAGTGAATATTAGGGGAAAATTGTCCAAAAAGTCCTAAACCTATTGCACTTTTGCCAATTTAGTCATAAACCTTTTAACTTTGCCAATTTAGTCCTAAACTTTTTCACTTTTTACCGATTTAGTCCATTCGGCCAATTTTGGCTAGAAAATGTTGACGTGGAGCCAGTGATGCCATGTAGGACCGCCAGTGCTGACATTGACAATTTATAATACTATTTTAATAATTTTTTGAATTATTATTATTTTTCTGTTTTTTCATTTTTTTTTTCTTTTCCTTATTTTCTTTTTGGCTTTCTTTGCCTTTTCCGGTGGTTGGCCATCGGCCATTGGCCACAGCTAGCTGGCTCGCCTCGCCCGCCACAGGTGAGGCTCGGCCGGGCGAGGAGGAGCCTCGGTGAGGGGAGCCCTCGCCTAGGTGCGGCCCGGCAAGGGTTGCTTGGGCGAGGCCGACCTGCACCTAGGCTAGGGTGGCCTTGCCGGCCGTCGGCCGGGCGATGGCGACGCTAGGCAAGGCTGCCCTAACCGGGCGAGGGCCGACCTCGCCAGATTTGGCGAGGGGAGCCCTCATCGGGGCTCGCCCTCGCCCGGACCAGATCTAACGAGGCCGGCCCTCGCCCGGGCCGACCGGGGCGAGGGCGAGCGGCGGCAAGGGCTCTCCTCACCAAATTTGGTGAGGCTAGCCCTCACCTAGGCCAGGGTGGCCTTGCCCGGTGTCGCCATCCCTTTGTTGACGCCCGGTGAGGCCGCCTTGGCTTGGGGAGGGCTCCCCTTGCTGGGGCTCCTCCTCACCCGATCGGGCCATAGGGCCTATGGCGAGCGAGGCTAGCTAGTTGGCTATGGCCAGTGGCCGACCGTCGCTTGTGGCTAGTGGCTCGTCATCAAAAAAGGCATAAAAAAGGGAAAATATAGAAAAAATATTAAAAATTCAAAAAATATTAAAATATTATTAAAAGTTGTCCACGTTAGCGCCGACGGTCCTACGTGGCATCACCGGCATCCACATTAGTATTTTCCAGCCAAAATTAGCTTGATGGATTGAATCGATAAAAAGTAAAAATGTTTAGAACTGAATTGGCAAAGTTAAAAGGTTTAGGACTGAATTGGCAAAAGTACAATAGGTTTAGGACTGAATTGGCAAAAGTACAATATGTTTAGGACTTTTTGAACAATTTTCCCTGAATATTAGTATCCATTTCTCCATTTGATAAATCCTAGCATAAGGCAATTTGCTTGGATAGGCAAAAACCCCTTTCCAATAATACTTGATTTTCTCTCACCATTCAGTGGAATAATAGCCAAAAGTGTAGAATTTCGTGAAATCTTGGCAGACTGCTCTATAAACATAAATTGTACTAGAGGGGTGACAAGATCTACGTTTCAAATTAATGATTTTATAGAAAAAAAAAGTAGGGTTAACCATAAATCAATGGCAGATGAGTATGGAAAATTAAACTTGAGATCTGTCATTTGATGGATGAGGATCATTTATTTGTGTCTCAATTTCCTATGCCATTTACCTTATGTTGACACGTCTCTACCATCTGGACATGTTCTCCCTCCGGCCCTCCCTACGATAAGATGTCAGATACGAGTAAACCATGTTTATATGCAAATTTAATTATATGTTTAAGTGTCCAGAAAACAAAAACAAAATACTTGGATCATTCTATTGCCCCCAAAATTGGGAAAATTCCAAATAAGGACCTAGAGTGAATCTATTTTCTCAAATAAGGACCCAAAGTGAACTTTGTGTCAAATAAGGACCCGAAGTGGATTCATTATTTCAAACAAGAACCCAAAGTGAATTTTGTGTCAAATAAGGACTTGAAGTGGTCAAGTTAATCTCTATTAAGGACCTTAACTTGCTGTCAAACATTTTTTGGCGATTAAAATAGGGACACTTTTGTTAGAAATTTGTGATTGGAAAAAAAAGGAAAATTCTAAATTAATTAAGTTTAGGTTTTTCATTTAGATGTTTACGTTTTCTTCTTTCTTCTCTCACGTTGCTCCTCAACCAAATCACTGCCCAATCATCGTCGCTACTCGAGTCTCATCGCTCCTTGCCTTGCTCGACCGGCGGAGAATTTGGGTCTCCACAAACAAACAAAGAAGCATATGGTTTTCCTCTTGTTTTTGTATTCATGTCTTAACTGATGGAGAATTTAGAGTCTTCGACTTTGCGGAGGATGGGTAAAGGAATGGGGAGAACTTTGGTCTTTGACTTTGTAGATGATGGGTACAAGGAATGGGGAGACCGTAGAAAACGTAGGGATTTTTTGTTTCTGTTTTAGGATTTGTTAATTTTCCCTAGATTTTTTTGGGACAAAATTGCCCAAATTCCAGTCATCGAAAATGTCACATGCTTGATAGCCGGTGAATATTTGGCTGACTAGCAAGCTCATGTCCTTATTTGGAATTGATTCAATCACTTTGGGTTCTTATTTGAGATAATAGGTCCACTTTAGGTGATAAAGTTTATTTCGGGTCCTTATTTGAGAAAATTGGCTCACTTCGGGTCCTTATTTGAAATTCCCCCCCAAATTTGCCAAATGGATGCTAGCTGTCAAGAAATACTCTTCCCTGAAGGCCAACCTCCCATTGCAAATATAAAAAAACATTTGTTTTTTGTACTATTGATCAAGATTTATAGATTAGAAAGGAACAAAAATTAACCATACGGGCGACTCAGATAAAATAGATAGAATCTTGCGATTTGGTTGAGTATGTGTCCTTCATACTTAAAGATATTCTTTTTATAATCATGATCCTTTGGGAAACTTTCATGTTCTAAAACTTATTCTCTAAATTCTGGAAAATATTTAGTGGTTCGTGATGTGACACTCACGAATTTACTGATACCCAATTAAAAATTGACACGTGTCATTAAAAAAATTAAATTAAAAACCCCTTAATCCACCTAGATTTCCCTTTTCCTCCTCTTCCATCTGCACGCAAGAACCCAACCTCCGCCCCTCCTTCCGCCATCGCCAGCGGTGGAGTTGGAGTTGCCAGCGCCGCATTTTGGCCGTCTCCTCTGCCCATGCCTCAATTCCAAATCCAACGAGATGACGGAGAGAGTAGACGCGGAGATTATCTCCAGATCTGGTTTGCTACAACACCTGCAACGCCTCCAGATTTGGTTTGCTGCTCTAGATCTTGGCTCGTCCATGGCTGCTAGCAAAGAGCTCAACAACTTTGCCGTAGATCGAGAAGCCATCCATGGCCGATCACTCCTCTACATCTCTAGATTTGGTTTGCAGCAAACCATGGTTTACTGCTCAAAAGCTTCGAGTTTCGGTCTTGGCTTGTCCATGGTTGTCGGCAACGAGTCCAATAGCTTTGCCGCAGACCGAGAAGTCGTCCATGGCCGACCGCTCCTCTACATCTCCAGATCTGTTTTGCCGCAACGCTCCTCTACATCTCCAGATCTAGTTTGTTGCTCAACAGCTTTGAGCTCAAGTCTTGGCTTGTCCATGGCTACTGGCGACGAGCTCAACAACTTTGCCGCAAACCGTGGCGGCCACGGTGGGGGCGGTGGTTCAAGGACGGTGGCGGCGGTAGCGACTTGGGCGGTGGAGATGGCGAAGCCCGGGCGGAGCGGAGGTCGAAGATGGAGGGGAAAATAGCAAAAAAATTAACTTTTTAGATTTTCATGTCAACATCCACGTGTCAAAATCTCATTGGGTATCAGTAAATTCGTGAGTGCCACGTCAGCTGATGATGTGGCACTCAAGAACCATTGAATATTTTCTCCCAAATTCTGGACATGTTCTCCAAATTCTGGACATACTCCCAAGTTTTAGATACGGGCCCCATAGGTTGGTATCGGTTGTGGACTTGTTCTTATAATCATGAACTTGTAGAATTTCAATTTCACGTTCTAAGAGCTGTTTGTTGGAGAAAACTTCCTTGAGTATTCTGAAGTTGACAAATCGTTTCCATCAGTCTAGTCTGAAGACTTGTAGACTCTTTCATCAAAGTCTGAAAACCTCCGAACTGTCAGACTCAAGACTCAAAGTCTATCCTCATTAGCAGTTTTTCTAAACCATCGAAGAAGGCTTATCCAGAACTGGATGTTTCGTTAAGGATTTGACTTTATCGACTAGAGAAGATCTCTTGGCTGGATGTAGCATATCGGAATCTATTATTCAAATCAAGATTGATTCGAGGATTTTGGATCCGTTGATTGGCGAAGTATACTTGGAAGGTTTTACTTATGGAAACCTAAATCCTGATTGTATGGGCGAGCATGATTGATGGGCTATCGTCATGTTCCTTAAATAGCTCGAAGATTTTCCTAATTGATTCTGTCCAACGGGTAGATTGGAAGAATTCCTTTGGTAAGTGCCAACGGATATGATGGCATAAAGGAGTATATAAGGAAGACGTTCCAGTTGTTCGAGAGAGTGCGCGATAGAAGAATTCCAAAGTCTGAAGCTCCTTGTTCTTAGTCAATTAAATTGTTGAGCGAAATCTTGTGTACAAAAGAGAGTTTATATCTTTGAGAGACCTTGAGGAAGTGTAGAAGAGTCTCTATACTGTGGAATCAAGGAAGTGCTTTATTTTAAACTCTTTTGTTCATAGTGGAATCCAGCCGGTGGGCTATCAGTGCGGAAGAGTGGACATAGGCTTGGACTAAGTCGAACCACTATAATCTCTGTGTTCATATTCTCTTCCCTACACTCTTTTACATTGATCGTAATTCGTTTTGTTTACAAAAAATGAATTCCCTTTTTATTGTTAATTAGTGTTGCTCACTTATCACGAGAAATTATTTTTACACCTATTCACCCCCTTCTAGGTGGTTATACTAGCTATCACAATTGGTATCAAAGCCTATGTACTCACTTAAGTTGAAGTGTTTACTTCAGAGTTAAAAATCCATGGCTAGTATGTTGGCTCCAGGACTGGTTGAAGGGCAAAGCAATACCAGACCGCCTTATTTTGATAGAAAGGAATACAACATATGGAAAAACAAGATGAATGCATTCCTAAGATCAAAAGATCCTCTGGAATGGGATGTGGTAGACAAAGGAATCATTCCTAAAGCTGTACCTGTCTTAGAAAGAGGAAAAGAAGCCGTTGAGTCTAGCGAAATGACTCAGGAAGAAATAACCAAGAGACAAGCTCTTGATGCAAAAGCAATTTATTCTTTATATTGTGTTTTATCACCTACTGAATATAACATAATATCTTCTTGTGTTACAGCCAAAGAAGTTTGGGATAGATTACACATCACTTATGAAGGAACTGATTGAGTGAAAGAAACCAGAATCAACATTCTACTCGGTCAATACGAAGCTTTCAAAATGAAATCAGGAGAATCTATCTCTGACATATTTAGTCGTTTTACAGAAATCATGAATAGTCTTGAAAATCAAGGTCAACCAATTTCTGATCCCATGAAAGTAAACAAGCTACTGCGTGGACTCTCCAAGGATTGGAATCACATAAAGACCTCAATAAGGGAGACACAAATAATTATGCCACTTTCTGTCGATGAATTGGTTGGGACTCTTTAGTCTTATGAAGTGGAGTGAATCAATGAAGATGAAGATCCTAAAGGTAAGAAATCCATTTCATTAAAATCTAATGATGATTTTGATGTCATAGATTCTGAAGACGATATGGATGATGAGGAGCTTGCTATCATGATAAGAAGATTCAGAAAGCTAAACAGAAATGGGAGAATATTTAATCCAAAGAAACAAAGTTTTCAAAAGTAACAGACTAAGTCTGTTGAGGATGATGAATCCAATAGAGATGTAGTCTGCTTTAAATGTAAGAAAAATGGACACATCAGACCCAACTGTCCTCTTCTGAGGAAAAAGAAAGGAAAAGCTGAAAAATATCGAAAAACACTCAAAGCAGAAACTTGGAGTGATACGAATGTGAAGAAAGCAATGATGACTATGCCAATATTTGTCTTATGGCACAATCGGATTCAGATTCAAACTCCGAGAGGACTCAGATTCGGACGGTGAATTCGAGGTAAGTAATTTGAAAATCCCTACTAAAGTTTCTAAATACATTGATGAATTATGTCTTAGTCTCAAAACTTCTCTTAAAAGGATTTCTGAACTTAAAAGAGAAAATTCTACACTAAAACAACAGGAAAATGTTTTGAAAGAAAAAGTCAAAAGTTTAGACAAAAATGTTTCTACCTTGAAAGAAAATAAAGACAATCTTTCAAAAGAAAATGCATTTTTGAAAAATGACATCTCAAATATTTCTAAAAAATTTTCTATAGGATTTGAGAAACTTGAAAATTTTTTTTCAGCACAAAGACCTTACTTTAACAAATCAGGTTTAGGAATGACTGCTGAAACCATTCCTCTAATTGATTTTCCTAAAGTAAAGGATAGAATTAAGCAAAGAGCTACAATAGATGCTTATAAAAATCATTTCCAAAAAGTCTTTGTAAAACCAGTAAGTCGCAGTGCTCTTAAATGTTTTAAATGTAATAGCTCAGACCATTTTGAGAAAGAATGTCCTATGGTTTGGAAACCTATTAAGAAAGTATGGGCAAAGATCATATATCATACTAATACCAATGGACCCAAGAAAATATGGGTACCAAAGAAAGCTTGAGTCTCTTTTCTAAATGCAGATCACTATCAAGAAAAAGGCTAAATGGTACTTGGATAGTGGATGCTCAAGGCATATGACAGGAGATTCAAATTGCTTCATAAAGCTTGTTCAAGTTAATGGTGGAAATGTTTCATTTGGAGGAAACAGCAAAGGAAGAATTGTGGGATTCGGAACTGTAAAGATTGGAAGCCTCACAATCAGTAATGTTTCCTTAGTGGAAGGACTCAACTACAACTTGCTAAGTATCAGTCAGTTGTGCGACACCGGTTTCAAAATCAATTTTCAAGAGGGAATATGTTCAGGAACCGTAAAGACTCTTCTCAAGTCTTTCAAGGGTCGAAGACATGGAAATATCTACCTCTTGGATGTCAAACCAGATGAAACCCAATGTCTAATCTCAATTCAAGAAGAAGCAAACTTATGGCACAGAAGACTTGGTCACATCAACATGAATCAAATAGTCAAAATTTCAGCAAAGAAGCTTGTTTGTGGTCTACAAAATCTGTTATACCAGAAGGCCGATCTATGTACACCATGCATGTTGGGAAAACAGGTAAAAAACTCATTCAAACCAATAAATCAAGTTTCCACTAATCGTGTACTGCAGCTTCTACATATGGATCTCTTTGGACCGACCAGAACTCAAAGCATTGGAGGTAAGAAATACTGTTTAGTGATTGTGGATGATTACTCACGATTCACTTGGGTATATTTCCTAGCAAGTAAGTCCGAAACTCTCTCTTATTTTATAAAGTTTGCTAAAAAGGTCCAAAATGAAAAAGGATATGTAATTTCAAGAATACGGACAGATCATGGTGGTGAGTTTGAAAATCAAGACTTTACAAAATTCTGTGATGAATTTGGTCTTCAGCATGTGTTCTCTTCACCATATACTCCAGAGCAAAATGGAGTTGTGGAAAGAAAGAATAGGTCGTTTCAAGAAATAGCTAGAATTCTTTTAATTGAAAGTAATATATCTTTACGTTTTTGGGCCGAAGCAGTTTTTACAGCATGCTATATTATTAATAGAGCTTTTCTAAGGCCTATTTTGGAGAAAACTCCCTATGAGTTATTCAAAGGAAAGAAGCCCATTGTTTCATATATTCATGTGTTTAGATGTAAATGTTTTATATTGAAAAATGCAAATGATCGAGTTGGTAAATTTGAAGAAAAATCAGATGAAGGTATTTTCTTTGGATATTCTATTTCAAGCAAAGCTTATAGAGTATACGACAAAAAGACTCAATTTGTGGAGGAATTAATGAATGTTAAATTTCAAGACTCCATGCAAAGTGAATCGACTCATCTTGAAGAATCTGAACCTGCTCCAGACTCTACAAAGTCTAAATCTCCAGAAGCAGCTCAGACTTCAAAAGACCAGCAACAAATGATCGTCGATGATTCAAATGAGGAAAAAGATCAACAGTCTGACAAATCAACCAGCAACTGGAAGCATAAGTCCAGTCATCCCAAGGATCTCATTATTGGTGATATTAATGAAGGAATTCGCACAAGATCCAAAAGACACGAAGTGTCTAGTGCTTTGGCTCTTATTTCTGAAATAGAACCCAAGAGCATAGAAGAAACTTTATCTGATGAAAGCTGGATTGAAGCTATGCAAGAAGAACTCAGGCAATTCAGCATTAATGATGTCTGGGAATTGACTCCTAAACCGAAAGGTAAATCTATCATTGGAGTTAAATGGGTTTTCAGGAACAAGACTCGTGGCCAAGTGATATACGCAAGAAGAAGGGATAGACTATGATGAAACTTACGCGCCAGTAGCAAGGTTAGAAGCAATTAGATTATTACTTGCTTTTGCTTGTCATAAGAATTTCAGGTTATTCCAAATGGACGTAAAAAGTGCTTTCCTAAATGGATTTATCCAAGAGGAAGTCTATGTGGAACAACCACCCGGTTTTGAAGACCCAATGAAACTAGACTCTGTATTCAGACTGAAAAATGCTTTATATGGTCTAAAGCAAGCACCTCGAGCTTGGTACGACATACTAAGTAAGTTTTTAATTCAAAATGGTTTTGTTAAAGGTAAAGTAGATATCACATTGTTCATCAAAAGAAAAAGCAAAAGTTTTCTACTTGTTCAAATTTATGTTGATGATATTATTTTTGGATCCTCTAATGAAAGTATATGCAAGAAATTCTCTAAGTCTATGCAGGATGAATTTGAAATGAGCATGATGGGTGAACTAACCTTTTTTCTCGGGCTTCAAGTGAAACAATTGAAGGAAGGAATCTTTATCCATCAAGAAAAATATGCCAACGATCTAATCAAAAAGTTTGAGCTGGAGAATTGCAAAAAGATTGATATACCAATGTCAAGTTCCTTGAAGATGGACAAAGATGAAGGACGGAAGAAAGTTGATTAGAAGCTATACATGAGTATTATTGGTTCACTTCTTTATCTTACTGCTTCTAGACCTGACATTTTGTTTAGTGTCTGCATTTGTGCCAGATTCCAATCGGAACCTAGAGAATCTCATTTAAGTGCTGCAAAGCGTATTATCAAATACATTGCCTCAACTTCAAGCTTGGGTCTCTGGTATCCTAAAGAGGGAGACTTTACTCTTCTTGGATACTCAGACGCAGACCTAGCTGGATGCAAAGTTGATAGAAAGAGCACCTCGGGCACCTGTCAACTACTTGGAAGCAGGACAATGTCTTGGTTTTCAAGAAAGCAAAGTACAGTAGCTCTTTCTACGGCAAAAGCAAAGTATGTAGCTCTTGGAAGTTGTTCACAAATTCTGTGGATAAAACAACAGCTGAGAGACTTTGGAATTGAAGATTATTGTACTGAAATCAAATGTGACAACACCAGCGCAATCAATCTCACCAAAAATCCGATTCTTCATTCAAGAGCAAAATATATAGAGATTCGACATCATTTCATTAGAGATCATGTTCAAAATGGAGAAGTTTCGATTCAGTTTATTGACTCAAAGAATCAATTGACGAATATATTTACAAAGCCTTTGGAGAAAAATCAATTTGAAGTTATTCGTTCCAGACTCAATATCTTAAGGTTTGAAGAAGTTCAGATTCAGCACTGAAAGTCTAAAAGACTCTCAGTCTCGAACGATCAAGATTCTCGACTGTAAGTTATTTTTATGAATTTCTTGGATCAAATCTTGAAAATGTACGATCATCTATACATAATTGATTATTGCTATTTTTAATTTCCGTGATTATTGCAAGCCTACCTTTTCGGAAAAGAAGTAATTTTTGAAATGACAGTTATCCAAAAGGCAGTTATTTTTAAAAAGGGTATTTTTATATTTTCTTTACGACTGTTCGTATGCCTCACTTTGACTGCCTTATATACTGTCGGTTCCTCTTTGTTTTACTCACAAAAACCCTAAAAGAGCACTGATCTTCCATTTATGTCTTCTTCTCTTGTTTAATCCTCGAAAAAGTTTTCATCTTTCTTGGGAAACAAGCTTGGAATCTCTCAAAGATTGTAAAAGATGTCGTCTCAAAGAAAGTCTTTGAGGATCGCGAACAGGAGACCACAGCAAATGCGTGAGGGGCCTACGCACTTTGATCTCACCGAAGAAGAAGAATCTCCTAGACAGCAGCAGAGCCCACAACATTTTCAGCAGTGTCCATCTCCTCCATCTAAACCTCAGGATGTTGCACATCAAGAAGAGGAAGAAATTATCGAAGGCGCAAAACCCGTAAGAATTCATAAGCCCTCTTTTACTTATAAGCTTTACCGTGCTTTGAAGAGGAGCAGTACTCCATTGAACTACATCGATGAGTTTCTTAAGGACAAAGGGTATAGTAATGAGTACTTCTTCTTACAAAATATGGAACGTTTGGGAATTGCCCCTGTGGGGTCGGCGGAAGAAGCCTTTGCTAATATCCCAAGTGATCCATGGGTTGGAGGATTTAATCAACCAGATGGGAACGATGATGACAAGTTGTACAGTCAGTTTAAACCTAGAATGGGTGTTGCAGTGAAAATTCGAAGCAAAAGGACGGATTTATTTCGATCGAAGGAACACAAGCAACTGTACTCGAAATTGCTGAAGCGTGGCGTAATAAACCCTAGAAGTGTGGACTTTGATTTTCTTGACTCTGTGAATGTTAATCTGTGGGAAAAATTCAGTCTACTTCAACTGGAACAGTTCTGTACTGAATCTACAGAAGTGTATGTTGAACTTGCTGCCTATTTCTATTCGAATCTCAGTTTTTTGGATGCGAATAGATTCTCTTTTAGTGTCCGAGGTCATGACTATATGGTGGACATGAATATGTTGGCTGATGTGATTGGGGTTGAAAGAGGGAGATATCAACCTATCAATGTGTCTATTGCTCGTGCAACGTTGGAGCTTATTCAGGATAGAAGAACGGAAGGAAAGATTTCTTATGTGAGAATGAATGCGTCTAACATTTTGCTTCACAAGATAGTGATTAACTGTCTTAGACCAAAATCAACTTCAGAGACCGACATTTCAAACTCGGAGGCAAAGTTGATGTACGCCATCAATGTTGGTAAAAAATTCTCTCTTCCACACACTATTATGTTCCACATGTACAGGGCAGTAGTGAAGGACAATGGTCAACTTCCTTATCCAGCTCTTGTGACCAAGTTATTCAGACATTTGAACGTTTAGCCCCCCAGAATTCTTTGTGTTTGAACGTGCGATCAAATGATGGTGGGACTACGAATGGTTTCAAAAATGCGTCTGAAGGAACTTGCCAAGGTTATGGAACAGTTCAAGGAGAAAACTCCTGTCAAGACTCATTCAGTCTCTTCTTTGGCAAAGCGAAAAGGGAAGGAACCTATGGTTGCTCCATCTAAGAAAAGAAGAGCTCTCATCATTGAGGATGAAGAGGATGAGGATGATATCACTATTTCTGCAATGGCATTGAAGAACCTGAGTTGTTCTGTTCCAGAATCAACGATGAGAAAAGAAAAAGACATGGATGAGACAGAACAGAGGACTGAAGATTTGGAAGTAGAGGAGAAAGAAGCAGAGGAGAGAGATGTAGAGAAGGAAAGAGTTGAGGAAGAAGAAGAAGAGGAGAGAGGAGATCAAGCGGAAGCAGAGTATGAAGAACACTTTTCTCCACCTGAAGGCATGGAAACAGGGGGAGATCCTGAGAAAAGAGGAACGTCCTCATTCCCTGCCACTAGTGAAGGAGTAAGTCGTTCTCCAGCAGATCCAAAGGACATCTATGCAACTCAATTTCTTGAAGAAGGACATGAGGCTTCGTCGCCCAATCTGCGTGATCGTGCTGAAATGCCATCATTTGCCAATACTCCGTCTGATCGTGCAGAAGCAAGTACTCAGACAGATAGTTCAGCAGACTTTCACAGAATTCTTGATGTTCTTTTGGAGATGAAAGGCTAGATTTATGCTCTGAGATATGAAGTACAGAATTTGCAAAATGCAGGTTAGACTTCTTTAGTTTCTTTGCATGATCAAATTCACGCCCTTGCTCTTCAAGTTCAAGCAAATGCCAAGGGTGAAGATGTGGCGCAACTGAAGGAGGATTTGAAAAAGCTGGAAGGGATTGTCCAGTTAATAGGAGATTTCTAGCTTGTTCGTGTTCCCAAGCAATCTTAAATCCATTCTCTTTTCATCCTACTTTTTTAATGATGACAAAAATGGGGAGAGATGTGGTGCAGATTTAAAACTTTGAACTTTTGTGTTGTTTGACTTGTCTTCTGTGTTTGGCTGTTTGGATTTGGACTGGATTTGGATTTGACTGTTTGAACATTTGTTTATTTTAAGTACTATTGATATCTCATGGCTTTGTTTATTTACAAGACTAACCTACTTTCCGTGGATGCAGATTCTAGAGTTATTACTAAGCCATTTATTTTTGTGAGATATCTATTTTTGCTTAAGTAATGTTTTGCAGGTCAAAGTTATCTAAATCTACAGGAAAGTTTTGTTACCATAAAAAATGGGGAGATTATTGGAGAAAACCTCCTTGAGTATTTTGAAGTTGACAAATCGTTTCCATCAGTCTAGTCTGAAGACTTGTAGACTTTTTCATCAAAGTCTGAAGACCTCCGGACTGTCAGACTCAAGAGTCAAAGTCTATCCTCATTGGCAGTTTTTCTAAACCATCGAAGAAGGCTTATCCAGAACTGGATGTTTCGTTAAGGATTTGACTTTATCGACTGGAGAAGATCTCTTGGCTGGATGTAGCATATCGGAATCCATTATTCAAATCAAGATTGATTCGAGGATTTTGGATCCGTTGATTGGCGAAGTATACTTGGAATGTTTTACTTATGGAAACCTAAATCCTGATTGTATGGGCGAGCAGGATTGATGGGCTATCGTCATGTTCCTTAAATAGCTCGAAGATTTTCCTAATTGATTCTGTCCAACGAGTAGATTGGAAGAATTCCTTTGGTAAGTGCCAACGGATATGATGGCATAAAGGAGTATATAAGGAAGACGTTCCAGTTGTTCGAGAGAGTGCGCGATAGAAGAATTCCAAAGTCTGAAGCTCCTTGTTCTTAGTCAATTAAATTGTTGAGCGAAATCTTGTACACAAAAGAGAGTCTATATCTTTGAGAGACCTTAAGGAAGTGTAGAAGAGTCTCTACACTATGGAATCAAGGAAGAGTTTTATTGTAAACTCTTTTGTTCATAGTGGAATCCAGCCGGTGGGCTGTCAGTGCGGAAGAGTGGACGTAGGCTTGGATTAAGCTGAACCACTATAATCTCTGTGTTCATATTCTCTTCCCTACGCTCTTTTACATTGATCGTAATTCGTTTTGTTTACAAAAACGAATTCCCTTTCTGTTGTTAATTAGTGTTGCTCACTTATCACGAGAAATTGTTTTTACACCTATTCACCCCCCTCTAGGTGCTTATACTAGCTATCACACTATTCTTGATGTCGTCGATGTGCTCTGCATGTTCTGGACATGCCCCCACGATTTTGACATGCTTCTTATGCTTTGGATGTTGCTAGTATCAATTTCTAATACCGGGTTTAGTGTTCATGCCAACCGGTCTACCATGTGTATGTCAACTACTTGTGCTACGTGGATGTCAACTACTTATAATGCACCAGTCCTCATCCTGCACTTCGATACCAGTCATTTATGCTAGACATGTTAAATTTTGGTGCCAACATTGACTAATACCAATCTCATGCATGTTAATCCTCGTGTTGGCCAAACTTATGCCAATCACAACCTGACCAACATAATTTGCATGATATCTTATAACTATAAAGTCGATATCTTGCTTAATATATCAATGCCTTACAAATCAAATATCTCTTTCCAACTAGAGAATACCTGATTGTGTCATTTTTAGGCACCAACACATTCACAAGAGCTATGTGAGACTGTGCTAAAAGGTTAGTATCTCCACGGGAAAGTTTGATCATGTCACATGAGATGCCAAGTTTGATCATGTCACATGAGATGACCTATCTATAATTTAGAAAATGAGAATAGCTCTATGCATATGGCGTGATGACTCAACCAATTCCTGATGAGTCAAGACCTTCAAAAGAAGTAAAAGTAACATATAAGGTGGTGATCATTGTTGGCATATGTCACCTAGTAATACTCCCAATGTTCTATACTTGCACCGGTCCATTCTCATCATGCTAGAAGCATGCCGGGATGTGCACGTTAGTTGAGCCCTCTCATTTTAGTGATCACTTCCTATCTTGTCAAATTAGGTATAGGTCTAATCTGTCCAAGAACTGCACATCTCTACTTGAAATCATCCCACTCAAATGCCATTTATGATGACCCTGCCCATTCAAGTGAGCTAACCCTCCAAAAGGAATTCTCGAAGTAACCAAATAAGAATGTGTCCGGGTGAGTCTCTACTTATAAATAATTTAATAATGCCTTTCTTATTTGATATGGGATTTTGAAATGCCATTTGAAATATAACAAAGTTTTTCGCTCCTAATTTAAGAATGCGCGAATTGCATGATACATGTGCAAAATCCATATCAATTAGAGTCAAATTAGGATTTGAAAGATGTTTCCCCTTGAAACCCAGCGAATATTTTTAATTGTTCCCAAAACATGACATCTACATTCACTCAAATCAATCACTGAATATCCAGTGAATGTTGCGATCTTTGCAGAAGTGAACTGCCAAGGGAAAGCTATTAAATTACTAAGTATACACTAAACGTGGACTCTCTCAAGTCCATACCAATCGCAACTTTGGGGTTTTAATTGAATTAATTAAACATGCAATTCAAATCATTTAGGAGTCTCCACTAAATTATTATGGGTCACCCAAGTAAAATGTGGAAGAACATTTTACTTTTGCAAACCAAAAATTCATGGACATAGAGACTTGGTTAAATTACATGAATCTAAGGTTCTTTTGGTACATTTTCTTTTTATTTAAGAACATTTTGCTTGCAGTCTTAGTCAATTTAAATCCTAAACCACTACCATGCAATGGGGATCATGCGGGTGCATCGGCAAGAGTGTAACGCTCAATAGTTAAAGTCGTAAATAAATTGCAAATTTTTTTGAAAAACCTTGGTACGCTAAGCAAATAAATGCAAATCCTTCATTTTGTCCAAAGCAATCCAGAATCTGCAATATGTTAACTAGAAATGCAAACAATGATAAAATGTATTTGTTGATACCTAAATTTTAGTGATTCATTTAATTATTCATTATAAGAAAATTAGGGATCGACCTTGACCCCTAAATAGAAGCACTATCAATTTGCATTTGATATTAGCAACATTTTTATTAAGCCAACATAAATTGTATTTTGATTGAACAGATTTAAGTAAGGAGACCCAGAGCTTAATTGAATTTCCAAAACTGATTCCGTGAGACTGAGGAATTTGGCAAGATCTCCCTGTCTAGCCAAAAATCTCCCTGTGCTATGCACCCTGGCGGAGGCAATAAAAGATCTCCATAGACTCACAGCAAAATCAAGAAAATGAAACGAAAAGAAAAGTTGACTTAGCAAGGAATCCTAAGATGTGTGATGAATGGACTTAAGGAAATAAGAAGAAAAGCAATATGTCAAGCACGAGACTGGAGAGAAAATATCCATCAAATAGTCTTCTTACCTTGGTAAAATATTTTTTTGCATTGGGTAAGCCCGGCCCCACCAAATCCCATATTGCCATAAATTGTCTTGAATTTGACAAAACAAGGGAAATAAATTATAATCACCAGCCACTTCCTTCCCCCAAAGTGGGCACACGTTCGCAGCTATAGAAGAGGTTACATGAACAGACCTACGGTCAGTCCAGGACGTTATTACTGAGGCTTACATAAGATACAGAGAATGCCTACACACGAAGAGGAATAAAGTAGAGACGCTTGTCGCGACCTTCCCGAAGGTGAATTACCCAAAGAGGCTAATGGATTACTAAGTCTGAAGATATAGCACGGACCCTCCCAAGTCCTACCAATCGCAACTCGACGTTAAAAAAATTGATCCATTTAAACATACAATTTTACTCAATTTGGAATCGCCACTAATCAATTAGGATCGATTAGAAACCCAAGTAAAGTATGGGAGAATACTTTACTTTTATGAATCAGAGATTTAATAGGTCTGGAGATATAATTATGCGAGATTAATGTAACGTTCTTTTGGTACCTTTTCATTTTAATTTCAAAAATATTTTGCAAGCAGTCTTGACTAATTTTTAATCAACATTTTGTAAGTCTTTTTTTGGAAGATGTTGATTGAAAATCAAACTAGGAAGGATAAAGCATCTTAGAATAGATAATGGTCTTAAGCTTTGTAGAGGGGATTTCAACAAGTATTTTGAAAATTCGAGGGTTGTTTGCCATTGAATAGTCAAGCGTACACTAAAGGTGGGTGATTCCAAGTTGGTTGCAGGTTCCGCTTGAAACTTAGAACCTACCTTCAAGTACAGGTTCCCCATTTTTGGAACCCGCAACCTACCTGTCGAACCAAGAACCTGGAACCTGCCTTATCACAGGTTCCACGGTCAATTCAGGCAAGTTCCATGGTCAATTTTAGGATCCAACAGGTTCTTTTTTTCTTTTGGTTTCATTTTTAGTTAAAAAACGAAAATGAACGCAATAATAATAAATAAGCTTGTCATTCATCAAAGAGAATATTAAACGCACAAAATATCAACAGAGGAAAATGAATTCTTGTCAAGAAATTCAACTAGATAAAAGAGAGGAAATGGAACAAAAGTTTGCATTGAAATGAAGCAAAATTCACTAGACCATAAATTTTGTTTTGGAACTTTGTATTAGGGAATTTATAACACCATGGAACAAACTAGACCATAAAAACAAGAGCGTTAAAATTGCAGATATGAGCATTAAAAGAAAGATGAGTTTTTGGTCCTCAAACATCCATGAAAATTTGTTCCAAAGTTTGATTACCTGAAATCAAAAGAAACAACAATCAAAGTTAATAACTTAATAATAGCTTTAAATTTAAAATTGAAGTGTCGCGTATCATTTATTTGTAATTGCAACTACAACGTTTTCTTTGCAATTGAAAGTTCACTAAATACAGGGTAGCCTGGCATTGCAATTCGAGTAAGTGCTTTTTGGACATGATGAGAACTAAAATCTTCTGTAGTATATAGAAAAGAGCATAACATGATGCTTAACTTTACTATATAGTCAACCCATATATGAGAACTAAAGCCATTGGATGGAAATGTAATGGGAGATGCTAGTAAACTAAAATAAATAGTAGATGCCTTACCATATATATATTCATTCCACTTTAATTGATAAACTCTATTTACTGACGTTAATCTCCCCATTAAGACAATCCATATCTTAAAAAGAAGAAGAAGAGATTAAATAAAATATTCACTTATCAGATATTTGAAAGAAAGTACAATATATAAGGATATAAACATCACTTATTCAACTCAATTTTTTCTGCATTTTCAATGCATTCTTCAATATTAATCGGCACACGAACAACTTTTAACCAATCTTGAGTACAAATCAAAACTTTCACTACTTTGAGAGTTAAAGAACTTCGAAAGCAATCAAGCACACGACTCGATGTATTAAAAATTGACTTTGAAGCAACAATAGTTACGAGAATAGACAAAATATCCCGAGCCATCAAAGAAATGATATTATATATTGAGCAAGTAATTTTCTACCTCATCAAAAAGTCAAGATAAAAAAAAAAATTCATTTTTTTCTTGAAATACTCATCAAGCTTAGATTTGTTGTCATCGCACTCTTGTTCGTTCAAGTGCAAAAACATTTTCTTTCCAACTTGGGCGTCATACTTCTTTATATCTTCATTAACACTCGCATCAGCATTGGAACCATTAGTACTTGCTCAAACTATAGCTATCAAAATTTCAATCACTTAAAATAAGAGATGATTGCTCATAAAATTAATATAAATGCTCAAATGTGTCATTCACCTTGTAATGCATCTCTTTAATTTTCATCATCATAAATTTGTCCATACAAGAAACTCATATAATTCAACTTGGCTCTAGAATCTAATACAACCGCAATCAATACCATCATATTCACTTTGTCCAAGCTTCCATAATATTTGTCCAATTTTTCTTTCATTTTTGTACTTATAGCTTGAAGCTTAGGATTCGAAGCATCCACCGCATCTTTCAAATATCTATACAAAAGAGCTCTCTCTTGAAAATAATAATTTGAAGTAACATATGAACTACCCAAAACCTGATTGGTAGCATCATAGAATACTTTTAGAAATTTCAAAAGAATAATAGCATTTTCCCAATCATCATCTTTAGGAATTTCATGGTTAAGTTTAGTTATAAAAGGTAGATCGTCTTCTTCCATCCTTTTAAAAAATTTCTGAATTTTATGGCGGTGTCTAACATGAGGTAAGTGGAGTTCCATATAGTGGCAACATCAAGAATAATCGAACCCTTGTAAGTGATTTGTTCACTCTCAATGCAAGATTGAAATGCTTTGACTATCATGGGAGAACTCATATACCTAATCACATTTCGGATACATGCAATAGAGTCACGTACTGTACTCAAGCCATATCTCACAACCAAATTTAATATATGAGCCATGCACTTCATGTGCAAAACACTAGCATCTAATATTAACAACCTTTCTTTGAAAAGTTTTTCCCTCAGATAACTAATTGCAACACCATTCGAACTAACATTATCCACGGTGATTGTGGACTTCTTTTTTTCTATTCCCTATTCTTGGATGCACTTCTCCACCATTTTCCCAATCTCTTTACCCTTGTGACTATGCATATCACAAAATTGATGTTTCTTTTATGTAATTTCCAATTTTCATCAATAAAATGTACAGTGAGACACAAATAATTCAAGTTTTAAATGAAACAGCTTCATGCAATCTTTTCACTCCATGTATTAGTTACAAGTGCGATCCTAGAATTAATCTTTTCAAAATAAGTCTTTAAGCAAGTTCTTTTACAAAAATACAGCTTCATGCAATTTTTTGCCACTATAAAATGTGATAAATGTTTGAAGAGAGGTTGTAATTCACTAAAAAATTCACGAAATCCAACATGCTCAACGAAGAAAAAAGGTTGTTTATCAATTATGATGAATCGAACAAGCATTTGCCTATAATGTTCTTGATTAAATGACTATGTCGATAAGATGCTACAAGTACAAGAATCTCCCATTGCCTTGCCATACACGTTTACATTATGTGATGCAAAAAATATCTACCTCCTATCTACATTGTGAGGAAACTTTTTATGATGAATTGAACAAGCATTTGCCTATAATGTTCTTGATTAAACGACTATGTCGATAAGATGCTACAAGTACTAGAATCTCCCATTGCCTTGCCATACACGTTTACATTACGTGGTGCAAAAAATATCTACCTCCTATCTACATTGTGAGGAAACTTTTTACACATGGTCAAATGCTTCCTCATTACAAAAGTACCGTTAACAACACAGTACTTAAACACAAACTCACAATGAATGCACTTCACTTGATATGTTCTTCCATCTTTATCATTGATTCTCGCATAATGATTCCAGCATTCAGATGTATATTTCTTATCACGAGTAGGAAGACGAGAACCAAGTACCTTATTTATGGCACTCATAGTAGAGGATGGCTTTTCTTCATGTTCATCGCCAGACAATTCTAATTCCGTGATCGAAATCATTTCCTTACATCCCTCCAAGCAAAACATAGATCAATGAACTTCTACTTGCCTCAAGCTCTTCTACTCGGTTACAAGCAAAAACAGGGGCTCGGGGGTCTCGGCTTGACTCAACGGCGACGAAGATCGGCGGCGTCGACGGTGGCAGCTCGAACACGGCATGGGCAAACGGCGGCCTTCCTTCTCTGCCCTCACTCGCTTGGACCGCTCGTTGCTCACTCGAACTCTCTCTCTTTCTCTCTCACTTGCTCATTCGCTCACTCTCGGTTTCCCTCTTTTTCTCTTGGCTAATCCGCCTGTTTTACTAATTAGTCAATTTGCATGTAGGTTGACAGGTGGCTTCAAGGGAGAGACAGGTGGAGAGTGGCGTGTCTCCCTTGTCCAGTTCCCCCCCCCTTTTGGTCGACACATTAGGGGCTTCATGGGTTGTTTGGGCCGGAAAATTGTGGCTGGAAAGTCCAAATTAAATGACCCATAATCTCAGAAAAATAAGCCCATAATTTATGTACAATTATTAAGCATTTGGTTTCCACAGAAATCAATTTGATATCCCTATAGTCAATTTGCTTCATATACAAGGATATAACCGAAGTTCTTGTGTGCAGTCCAACTCCTCAAAATTTTATTCTTAAATTTCAGCATGCATGTTCCTCACGCATGACCAAATTCCATCCTTTTGGTTCTAAAAAAAATAAAAATATTATTCAATCATAGTTCAAAGATTTTCTCTTGTTGCACGGTTGATTGGTCCATTGCTAAACATACAATATCAATCCAACAAATAAACAAATACTGATGACTGCCCGAATTGATACCAATGCCATAGTTCGATGATACTTCTATCAATTGGTCATGACCATCACCTATCCGGGGATACGTTGAAATTCTTGGATACCACAATTCTCCCCTCCTTAGAGAATTTTGTCCTCGAAATTGAACATCACTTAAATCTCATTAAACAATGAGGGTATTTTTCCTTCATTTCTTTCTCACTTTCCCATGTGGCCTCTTCCATATCATGATGTCGCCATAAAACTTTGACCAAAGAAAGTTTCTTCGTTTGAAGGATTTGTTCCTTTCAATCTAATACCCGTACTGGTTCTTTTATGTACCTCACTTTCTCATCCACTTTGATGGCTTCATGATCGAGTATGTAACCAGGATCTGGCCGATACCTCCTCAGCATCGACACATGGAATACATCATGTAAATTTCCTAATTTAGGAGGCAGCGCCAAATGATAAGCTACATCTCCTATTCTTTCGAGTATCTCAAAGGGTCCAACAAATCTGGGGCTTAACTTTCCTTTTATTCCAAATCGTGATATCCCTTTCATCGGAGATACTTTAAGGAATACATGATCTCCTACATTAAATTTCAAAGGTCTTCTATGCTTATCTGCATAGTCTTTTTGTCAGCTTTGGGCTGTCTTAAGTCTTTTCCTTATGATCTTAGCAGCCTCTGTAGAAACTTGTACCAACTTAGGTCCTGTCAGTTTCCTTTCACCTACTTCATTCCAATAGATAGGGGTCCAGCATCTCCTTCCATATAATGCTTCATAGGGAGCCATGCCTATACTTTTCTGAAAACTATTGTTATAGGAAAATTCCACCAAATGTAACTTTTCATCCCAATTTCCTTTAAAATCAATGACACAAGCTCTTAACATATCCTCTAATGTCCGGATCACTTTTTCTGTTTGTCCATCCGTTTGTGGATGAAAAGCAGTACTAAACTAGAGCTTAGTCCCTAAGGCAATTTGAAGACTTCGCCAGAAGTTTGAAGTAAATCTTGAGTCTTGATCAGATGTGATTGTTACAAGAACACCATGTAAGCATACTACTTGGCTTACATACATCTCAACATATTTATCCATCGGATAGTCTATGCGGACTGCTAGGAATTGATCAGATTTAGTCAGACGATCCACTATCACCCAAATAGAATCATGGCCACTTGATATCCTTGGTAATACTTGCACAAAATCCATCGTTACATGCTCCCATTTCCACTCTGCGATATCCAATGGTCTCAACAGTCCTGCGGGTTTGCGATGTTCCGCTTTCACTTGCTGACATGTTAAGCACTAGGAAACGTGCTTGGCTATATCTGCCTTCATGCCATTCCACTAGTATTGTTGGCGTAAATTTCTGTACATCTTCGTACTACCCAGATGAATACTATAGTTACTCCTATGTGCTTCCGATAGGATTTCTCTCTTCACTTCTTCATTGTCGGGAACACAGAGTCATCCCTGACATCTTACTACTCCATCTTCAGAGACTTGAAATTTTGGTCTTTTTCCTAAAGACACAGCATTTCGTACTTTCACTATTTCCGGGTCAGATTCTTGCAAAATCTTAATTTTCTGGATAATTTCCAGTTCAATCCTCAATGCAGTAAGCATGCCAGTAAGGTGATCTATTTCTAATTTAAACTCTAAGTCTACCACTGACTTTAACAGATTCCATTATGTGATTCTCATACTGGCCAAATCCATAGTCGACTTACGAGTAAGAGCATCTGCCACCTTATTCGCCTTTCCAGGATGGTATCGTATCTCACAATCATAATCCTTTAACAACTCCATCCACCTCCACTGCCTTATGTTCAGCTCTTTTTGTGAAACCAAATATTTTAAACTCTTATGATCTGTATAGATTTCGAACTTCTCTCCATACAGATAATGTCTCCATATTTTCAAAGTAAAAATTATAGCTGCCAATTCTAAGTCATGGGTTGGGTAGTTCATTTCATGAGGTTTCAACTGTTTGGATGCATAGGCTATGACCTTGCCATATTGCATCAAAACGCATCCCAGTCCTTTGTGAGACACATCACTATATACCGTGAACCCATCAGATCCAGATGGTATAGTTAGGATTGGAGTTGTAGTCAATTTCCTTTCAAGTTTCTGGAAACTTCTCTCACACTCTCCATTCCACTCGAATTTTATGTTCTTTCGAGTCAATTTTGTCAATGATCCAGCAAGTCATGAGAATCCTTCAATAAATCTTCTCTAGTAACCTGCCAGTCCTAAGAAACTTTGTATCTCAGTCAGCGTTGTCAGTCTTTGCCAATTTACTACCATCTCAACTTTCGCCAGGTCTACTGCAATTCCTCCTCTTAACACCACGTGCCCCAAAAATATTATTCGATCCAGCCAAAATTCACACTTACTGAATTTGGCATACAACTTATGGTCTCTAAGGGTCTGCAACACTATCTTCAAGTGTCGCTCATGCTCTTCAGGTCCTTTAGAATATATTAGGATATCATCAATGAAGACAATCACAAATCGATCCAAATAAGGCTTAAATATCCTATTAATCAAATCCATGAATGCAGCCGGAGCATTTGTCAATCCAAACAGCATAATTAGGAACTCATAGTGTCCATAACGAGTCCTAAATGCAGTCTTAGGAATGTCTTCTTTCTTAATCCTTAATTGATGGTATCCTGACCTCAAATCAATCTTAGAAAAGACCGAACTTCCTTGTAGTTGGTCAAATAGATCATCAATTCTAGGCAAGGGATACTTATTCTTAACAGTTACTTGATTCAGTTGCCTATAGTCAATACATAAACGCATTGACCCATCTTTCTTCTTCACAAACAAAACTGGTACACCCCAAGGAGAAGCACTTGGCCTAATAAATCCTTTATCGAGTAACTCTTGTAGTTGCACTTTCAATTCCTTCAATTCTGTCAGGGCCATCCTATACGGGGCTTTCGATATTGGTCCTATTCCAGGCATCAGTTCAATCTCGAACTCAATTTCTCGTTCCGGTGGTAACCCAGGCAGTTCCTCAGGAAATACATCTTGAAATTCCCTAACCACTCGAATTTCATCTAACTTAGACTCTTCCTTAGTATAGTCCTTTACCACTGCCAGGTATCCTTGACATCCTTCGTCAAGTAGTGCACGGGCTTCTATCACTGAAATAAGAGCTATAGAGGGGTTTGTCTGACCTCCGAAAAATTCAAAATTAGATCGGTCAGGTTAAACAAACTGGATTGCTTTCCTATAACAATCCATCTTAGCCTAATACTTATGGAGCCAGTCCATTCCGATGATAACATCAAAGCCATACATAGCCATCATGACTAAGTCTATTTCCATATCTCGTCCCCTTACGGTTATTTTACATTTTTCACATACCAATGTAGACAATACCACATTCTTTAATGGTGTGGAAACACAAAGAGGCGTCTTAAGAGAGGTAGTTTCTATCTTACTCAACTGTCTATATCTTTCAGACACAAAGGAATGGGTAGCACCCGTATCAAACAATGCATATGTCTTCTTGCCGTTTATAGAAATCGTACTTGAGATGACATTTTGGGAAGCTTCCGCTTCCTCTTGGGTGACTGCATATACCCTTCCTTGTGCTGGTGGCCTCTGTGAATTCCTTGGTAGATTTGGTCCAACAGTACGTTGTTGTACCTATCGCACTGATTGACATTCAGTTGCGACCTCTCATGTGGACAATTTCTCTTAAAGTGCCCCATCTGTCCACAACCAAAACATTTCAATGGACTATTACAAAATCCTGGCCCATGTTGTCCACCATACTTTTGGCAAATATTACCCCGGTAGGGTACTCTCCCTAGAATCGGGCCATTCTTGGCTTTTCCAAAAGTCCAAAAACTACTTCTTCTTCTTAGATTCCCAGGGCTGACCTTGTCCAGGATAAGGTCTCTTACCCCTTCGAACATCATTAAAGGTCATCTACCTCTTAGATTCTGATTGCTCTCTCACTAATTCTTGCTCCACCAACTGTGCCCTCTCATAAATCTCATTATAATCCCTTATATTCAGAAGCACTAGTTGTTTTCTAATATCAATCCTTAATCCTTTCAGGAATTTCTTAGCCTTTTCCTCTCGATCCTCAACCAATCTAGGAGCATACCTAGACAATTCAGAAAATTTTGCTTTATACTGGTCCACTGTCAGCTCCCTTTGTTCTAACTGAAAAAATTCTATGATCTTCTTATCTTTGGCACAATCAGAGAAATGCTTTCGATTGAAAGCTCTAACAAACTCATCCAAGTTTATGTCAGTACCTGGTGGAAAGACCGTGTCTCTTGAAGCTCTCCACCAAAACTTTGCATTTCCCTCCAGTTGGTACTCTGCCAAGGTTATCTTTTCAGCATCGCTACAGTTCAACAACCGGAAAATCTATTCCATTCCTTCAATCCAATGCTCCACCTCCTCAGGACTTCCCATTCCAGCAAACTTAGGTGGTTTCAACTTCAGGAATTGTTCCACTAGTCCTTGAGGGCGACGTTCTACTCCGGGTTGTTGCTGTCCTTGCCTTTCTATCAGATTTCCTATATTGGCCAATGCCTACAGGATATCTTCCATTCGGGGTTCAGCCCTTGAAGCAGAGGCTTCAGCCCTCGATGGATGAGAACTCCCAGTTCGTACCATGATTTTCCTACAGTTTACCAAGCATTCGCCTCGGGAATAATTAGTGACTTGATGTCACTGGTCAGATCATAAAATAAGGTTATTACTAAAGTCACATAAGTAACATAGAATGTTACTGACACATAAGAATAACACCGCACTAGTCACAAGAGATCTATGAATGAAATCAATCACCCATTATTCAAAGTTAGTCAACTACTCTTGGTTAGTATCCTATGGTGTGTATCATTCTATCCTCATTTCCATCTGAGGCTCCTTATCACTCCAAATAAAACCATTGTTCTGATACCAAAATGTGGCACCCCATTGACGGCCCCCGATCCGTTAGGTCGCCACAGTTCGCTTACCTCTCTTTTGGTTGACCTTAAGTTTTATCCATCCTGGGGGTTTATAATTTTTAAATGGTCCTTGCGCAGCATATGAAAGTGTAGCAGAAGCAATATCACATCTCCCTATCCCAAAAATTTTGAAATGATGCACACCCACTAGACAGTTTTATAAGTTAAGCTGGACACTTTTATTTACATAGGTCTGATAGATAACATCGGTCGATACATCAAAATTTGCCGTGGTTTTCTATACCCAGCTTCACAACAAAAGATAACTCGACCTGCCCTGCCTTTCCTTTCCATTCAGCCCTATACAAAAGTCTATTAGACAATGCCGGCAATCCAAAAAGTTTCATCTGCTACCCATCACACACGATCACACCCAGCCCGATCCATCGGCTGGCGGTGGCGGCAACATCCCTAGCGTGATCCCATCATGACGAATGTGCACCGACAGAAACTCCTGAACCACAGGGCCATCAGGTAAACCGACGTCATACATGACTAGAACCCGTACTCAGATAAAAACCAATCCTCGAATCCCGACATGAGTGTGCTCTGAACACATGCACTCAACGTCGACTGGGACACCATAAAAAGTACTGCGAGTGACAGGCAGCAGAGGCATATTTTAATATGAAATGTTAGTCCCCAAATGGGGTGAGTACAACCACTCAGCATGAAAGATTCATTAAGCTATATCACGCAATACCATCAATATCCAGATTCATGCAAGGTAGACAAAAACAGATAGTTAAAGGATAAGCATGCATCAAAATCATGAAATTCTTCAATGCAATGGCAAATGCAGTTTCAAAGGATCAAAATACAACATGTCCAGTTACACAAGTCCTGATCATAGGGCCAAACAGTAATGACACATCCCATTCCATACCATACAATTTAGTCCCATAACCAGACCACACTCACACTTAATATAATCATCAGATTTAATCATTCAAATGGTTTTATCCCCCCGGAGGACCAATGTTTGTGTCCTTTTGGGATTTCGCATCCACCCTGGCATCGCGAAAGCCTCTGGCATTCAGCCACTTAAGGCCACCGGGCATCCGGAGCGTACCACACCTTTAGGCATCTCATACCCCACCTGGCATCACGAGGAATACCTCCGAGGCTCACCATGAGAATGCTTACCTCGGCCCTCTGGATTTACGTACCAACTAGCATACAACTGGGCATCCCGAAGCTCCCGAGGAAAAACCTCCGGCATTCAGCCACTTAGGGCCACCGGGCATCCACAAGGCATCGACTCATTCGATCCTTTAGGCATACCGACTCCTGGGGCATCGTTGACCCGAGGGTCCAACGGCAACAATTAACATCTTAATTTCAAAAAAATACTTTCAAATGCAATGACAAGATGTCCCAAGAATCCTTCAACAAATCTCAATATTGCATAATATGCCAATGCCAGTATCATCATGTCACATAAAAATTCAAGATATATTCACCTTTGGGACAATTTGTGCAAATTCAAAACAAAACAGCTTGATCATTACAATGCACAGTTCTGGTGAAAATTTTGGAATAATTCCCAAATGAACTCAGAAAATTATGAAATTTTTACATGTTATCAAAGAGATCTAAAGGAAAAATTTTGATGAAGAACACCAAGTGAAATTCCTTACGTATCGAGAGAAATAATTTCTGTATTCCTTGCTAACATTCTGTAATAACTTCCAGCTTTAGCATTTTCATGAAAAAATCGTTTTGTCGATCATACCTTGTTCATTTATTCTAAAATTTTGTTATGTTGTTCCTGAAGATGTGCCCTACAACTTTCATTAAGGATTTAAATTCAAATTTTGGCTAGATAATTATATAAAAATCGTGAAATCACTGAAGGTCATACTGTCTTCTGCAAAAACAGTCTACTGTCCTAAAGAGAACTACTCCTACTCTTTGAATCTCAGCATCCAACGTCCACAGCCAAGTGTTTACAAGCATATTACATCACATTACAGCCTCTTCACTTCCAAAAATCCACCATAGCTAGATCCTTGAGTTCTTATTTCAATTCAAAAACCGAAATCCACCAAAACATGCTTTGTTTCTACTTAGTTTCTTGATCTAGTTCCATCTTATTTGTCCAAAATCAACATGCAGCTTTCAATTCCTCATTTTCTCACATCTACCAACCTCACTAGATAATAATAGCAAGCAAAACATAGATCAATGAACTTCTACTTGCCTCAAGCTCTTCTACTCGGTTACAAGCAAAAACAGGGGCTCGGGGGTCTTAGCTTGGCTCAACAGCGACAGAGATCAGAGCCGTCGACGGCGGCAGCTCGGACACGGCACGGGTGGTGGGCGGCCTTCCTTCTCTGCCCTCACTCACTCGGACCGCTCGCTACTCACTCAAACTCTCTCTCTTGCTCTCTCGCTTGCTCACTCTCGGTTTTCCTCTTTTTCTCTAGGCTAATCTGCCTGTTTTGCTCTTTAGCTAATTTACTAATTAGTCAATTTGCATGTAGGTTGATAGGTGGAGAGTGGCGCGTCTCCCTTGTTCGGTTCCCCCCTGTTTTGGTCGACACATTAGGGGCTTCATGGGTTGTTTAGGCTGGAAAATTGTGGTTGGAAAGTCCAAATTAAATGGCCCATAATCTCAGAAAAATAAGCCCATAATTTCTGTACAATTATTAAGCATTTGGTTTCCACAGAAATCAATTTGATATCCCTATAGTCAATTTGCTTCATATACAAGGATATAACCGAAGTTCTTGCATGCAGTCCAACTCCTCAAAATTTTATTCTTAAATTTCAGCATGCATGTTCCTTACGCATGACCGAATTCCATCCTTTCGGTTATAAAATATATATATAATATATATATATATATATATATTATATATATATATTATTCAATCATAGTTCAAAGATTTTCTCTTGTTGCACAATTGATCGGTCCATTGCTAAACATACCATATCAATCCAACAAATAAACAAATACAGATGACTGCCTGAATTGATACCAATGCCATAGTTCATTGATACTTCTATCGATTGGTCATGACCATCACCTATTCAAGGATTCGTTGAAATTCTTGGATGCCACATTAGAAATAACCGTTAAAGTCTGAATCATTCTGCAAAGTCTGAAGTCAAATAGACTCAGGTTAAAAATAAAGTTTTTTATTGCATTTACAAATATCTATTTTCACACCTGTTCAACCCCCTCTAGGTGTTCATACTAGCACTGTCACGTTTAAGGGGTGAGAGAAACGGGAGAGAGGGGGGGGGGGAAGCTCCAATGGTGGGGATGGGACTAGGGCTGCGTTTGGATGGGCATTTAGAAGGCCCCTTCAAGCCCTAAAGCCCCTTCACCCCAAATTGGGGTGTTTGGCAATCATTCTTCAAGGGGCTTTCAAGTGAAAGTCAACCATTGGGAATGCTGAGGGCTCATTAAATGAAAATTAGGAAGTTGCCTATTTTACCCTCAAAACTCTACCGAAAACCCAATTTTACCCATTTGTAAAACTAAAACCCTCAATGGCGTTCTCTCTACACCATTCCCCATCGTTTTGCACCCTTCCTGTCGCTGTCTCCCTCGTGATGACTGCGAGCTCGACTGCACTCTTCGCTGCTCGACTGTACCCTTCCCTATCGCTCTCTCCCTCGTGATGACCGCAAGCTCGACTACGCCCTTCCCCATCGCTCTCTCCCTCGTGAAGACTGTGAGCTCGACTGCACTCTTCACTACTCGACTGTGCTCTTGGATTGGAATCTTTTGTGGCTTTGGTGAGCTCTTTTTCACTCTTCTCCTTGTGTGGCAGGCTTTACTCTTTCTCTTCCTTGCTCTTCTTTTTTGGGTGTTGGGTCATATTGGCTCTTGAACGGTGGGTTTCGTGGGAAGGAGTTGAGGAGTCTCCTTGAGAGCTCACTCGGCATTTGAACTCTCTTCTCTCCAGTATAGTTACCCGTTTGATGTCTGAATGTTTCTCTATTAGTCGATCGATTTCTCTGCACTAATCAAGAATCCTTTCGCTTTCTCATGCTTTTCTGTTTTGGGTTTCTCAACCCCGTCGGTCTTGTGATGTGTGAGGACAATGTGGGCTGATCAGTTTCTCTGCACTAATCAAGAAAGCTTTCATTTTCTCCTACTTTTTTGTTTTGGGTCCCCGAACCCCTTTGGTCTCGTGATATGAGGACGATAAAGTGGGCTTCTTTTTACGTAACCATCCGAGCATTCGTTTTTCTTTGTGGTTTGCAATTTGATTAAGTGATGGCGTACGAGGAATTTATGCATCCCTTGTTAAATTCCTTACTTGTCAAATCGAGCAGCGCTGGTTTCCTCAATTTATGTCCATTTATTAATTGCTTGTAAAAAGAATTGCTTCGTTTCGTGGCTTTCGAGATGGGTTTTGTCGGGAAGGGCCTGTGGTCTATCAAGTTTGTAGTTTTTGCTTCTTCTTTGTTGCTGAATAGGAATGTGAAGTGCAAGAGTTGTTATTGGTGTGATATTCGGTAGTTTTGGATTTCACGATTGGTCTTTCTGGGTGATGACTCGATGAGACGAGGAGGGTGTTGAGAGTGATGGGGTAAAGGGTCTTTATTGGGATGCTATGAAATGAGTTCATGGCTAAGTCCACCTCAAGGCAATTGGCATGATATATATTCCTTTTATCAACAACTTTTTTATTCACATGCTTGTGCATGGTGGCTTTAGTGGAAATAAGAATTTCAGGAATTAATTTGTCCAACAGTTATTCTGCGTGATGGTTGTTGTGATGCTTGTTGAAATAAGATCAAGCAAGTTGATGCTTGTCCAAATGTTGATGCTTTATCAAGCTTTGGTGAAGAGGGAATTTCCCCTTGTCTTGAGTTATGATTAGTTGAGTTCTCTTCAAGTTCTCAAACAAATTAGGCTTAGTTCTTAGGACTCACAAGCACTATGTTAGTTCTGAAAAGACTCTTTATCGATTTATGATGTGTATTTGAGCTGTCAATTGATGATGGTCTTTATCTTCATCTTTTGGCATATGCAAAGTTTATCTAGGATGCACACAATTTGTTCACTTTGTGCTAAGGGAGGACTGTATCATTCATTGTGCTGGGAATCTCTGTGTGTTCTTGTTAGTTGCTATCATAATGAGAAAGGGTGACTCAGGCGAAAGGTTGAGTTAAGATGATATATCTTCTTGTCCTTCTCTAGATTAAATGGAGCGATAGCATTCAGGTACATGATTTGGTAGGCTTTTGGTGTCTTCTGACAAGTGTCAAGCATAAAAGGTTTAGGCTGTATCTATGTGGTCCATGTGAAGGTACCTCAAGCCATCCAACCTTCTTTTATGATCAAGCTACTGCCTACTTATTGTTCACATTAAACTCAGTGTTGGAAACGTAGGAAGTTGTGGCAGTGTCTTGTCCATAAGTGCATGGAGAGTACATCTATGGGAGGGAGAGGGAGAGGAAGAGGGGGAGAGTTCATAACAGTAATCGGTCTTGTTGAGGATTGTTCAGTTCATGAACTTGATTAGCTTTGAGTGGAAAATGCTTTCTTGTTCATGTCCCATTTCAAGGAACCCACAAAATGAAAAGATGCTCTTAACAGGATGTCAAATTTTGAGTTAGTAGATGCCTTATGTTATGCTTATGACAATGTGGATTGCATATGTTGTTTATTGTCTTTAAACTCAAATTACATTTTTTTTTTATGTTGCATTTATTATTAGATGGCAAGTTTATCGAAGGAAAAGGCATTTTGGAGCCCTGAAGATGTTGAAACCTCTTGTAAGTTGTGCGTTGAACAAATTGACAATGGCAATTATCCTGCAAACAACAAAAGGGATGGATGAACAGTTATAATTAAGAAGTTTGAGGACCTAAGGGGCAAAAAATATGATAAAGGTTAAATGAAGAGTAAGTGGGATAATCTTAAAGAAGATTGGAAAAGATGGAGGTTATTGATCCTAAAGGAAATTGGATTAGGATGGGATCAAAAAAAAAAATACAATTGATGCAAGTGATGAATGGTGGGAGAGGAAAATTCAGGTTTTTTCCCTTCTTTTATTAATTTTTTTTAAATTCATCTTTTTTCTATAAAACTCATGAAAATGTTTATTATAATAGGAAAATCTTAAGGTTAGAGCTTTTAGAACGAAAGGCATACATCCAGATCTTTAAGTTTTGTTGGATAGAATGTTTGGAGATATTGTTGCCACTGGAAGCATCACATTGAATCTTGCATAAGCTTATGTATTGATGAGGATGTTGTGGCCATACAATTTGACATCGGTGATTTGGCAGGATTTACTGATGATAATATAGAGGGCGATGTGGGTGGAAAGACTAGTGAACAACATCGAAGTGATTAAAGAAAGTTGCAAAGTTCGATGAGGCAATCTCAAGGAAAGAAATAAAAGAAATTGAGTACGGCTGATAAGCTAGCAACGCAAATGGAGAGAATTTGTTTAGCTATTGAAAGTAGAAGCTATGCCAAAGAGTTTGATCCTTACAAGGAACTCATAGAGACATTGAAAACTATACCCGAGATTAAGCAAGACCAAGAGTTATATTTTTTTGCACTAGATTATTTTTCGAAAAAGAAAGATAATAGGCAAATCTTTATGAATTTGGATGTTGATCAAGAAAAAGTCACATGGCCTAAGTATAAGTTCGCACAACGTAGGGCTCACTAGGATATTTGCTATTTATATTTTTCATGTGTAACATTGTTGTATTGTGATACATATTTATGATATATTATCAGACTTGTTTCTAATTTGTGTTATTTTTATTGAGTGGAGTTTGCATACATACATACATACATACATACATACATACATACATACATACATATATATATATATATATATATATATATATATATATGATAAGTGTTTTTTGTTGATGAATGATCTAAATAATTTGTTATATCTCTTATTCTAATTCTATTTTGTTACTTTAATCAGTTATGGATGATTCTTCTGAAAGGGAAAACCATAAAAAAGAGGAAGAAGAATATTGGCAACTTTGTGCAGCTGCACATACCTACGGTGCTTATCAAGTAATATATAGTCAAAAAATACCGTGCATGACTTCATCATATACAGGAAATGCATGGTTAAGAGAGTTAATGGACATGGATGCTATCCTGAAAAGTTGTATCGAATGTTTAGAATTGATAGGATTGTGTTTAAGAATTTAATGAATGATTTAGTGACATGATATGGTTTGCAAGGATCTATAAATATTGATGTTTCAAAAATGCTAGAATTGTTTCTTCATATTTTAGGATATAATATAGGTAATAGATTAACACAAGAGGGCTTTCAGCATTCTGGGGAAACCATATGTAGGCTATTTAGCTTAGTTTTGGATAAAGTATGTGAAATGGGAGCAGATTTGATCCAACCATCCGATTGACAATTAAAGGAAGTTCCAAAGAAGATCATAAATAATCCAATATCTTCTCCACATTTTAAGGTAAGTTACGATTATAAAATAGAAAATATGAATTAAATATAAATCAAATAATATTTTTGTTCTTGTTTTAGAATTGCATTGGAGCTATAGATGGTACTCATATTCTAGCGGTGGTATCTACGAGTAAGCAGCTTTGTTTTATTAGTCGAAAAGGAACACCGCACGCAAAATGTGATGGCTGTGTATAATTTTAACATGGAATTTACTTATGTATGGGCCGGTTGGGAGGGAACAGCTCATAATACTCGTATCTTTTATGAAGCCATTAGGAGACGTGATTTACAATTTCCTCATCCTCCAAAAGGTTCATTAATTAATGATTTTTACGTATTAATATATGTATGTGTTATATGTTGATTAAATTTACAACTTTTTTGTGTGGATAAATATTATTTGGTTGATGCTGGATATCCAAATCTCACGGGTTATTTGGGGCCATATAAAGAAGTTAGATATCGTTTACCTGAGTTTCAATGAAGTCCTCAACTGACGGGTTATAAAGAAGTGTTCAACCGTGCTCACTCTTCACTCCAATCAGAAATTAAGCAAGCTTTTAGCGTATTGAATAAGAAGTGGAAGATTTTAAAGAGTATACTAAGTTATCCATATACAAAGCAAGTGAAAATTGTAATAGCAACGATGACTTTACACAATTATATACGAAGAAATGCCCTAAATGATGCACATTTTACTAGAGTGGATTTGGATCCCAATTTATATACAACGGATTCTGATGATGTAATGGGAAGGGTAATGCTTCAAATGATAATGTAGCATCTAATATGACACATTTACGTGATCAAATAGTTATGAATTTATGAAGTAATTAAGGATATTTGTAATTTTTAAGGATAATGAGCTTTTTATCCTCAAAGCATATATTATCATGTTTTTATTGTAATGAAAGCATTCTTCTTGTAATTGAGAAAGATAGCACATAATTTTTTTTCCATTTGATGTTTTTTTAGCAAAAATAGGAATTTTAATTTTAATAAAATTGTTTACACAACATCTTTAAATTGTTGTTAAATATAAATTAAAAAATTCGCAAACATTATTTTTTTAATTTTAAATAAATAAAAATTAAAATATTTAGATTAATCACTAAAGGGGCTTTGCAAATGTGTTTTTTTTTTTTTTTTTATCAAACAACATTTCTCTCAAAATTGTTTTTTAAAGAAGAACTTACCAAAAGCCTTTTAGGTTAAATTATTTTACATTTTCCCAATTAGTTTTTCAAATTCCAAACCAAACGCATCCTATACAACTCCAAATGATAAGTAGCACCAAAAAAAAAAAAAAAGATAGAAGGGATGTGCGGTTTAACAAGAAAATAGAATGAGATTTCAATTTCCTAGGAAAACCGGACAAGCAAGTTATGGGAACATGTGGGGTCAGACTGCACAGAAGGGATGTGCGGTTTAACAAGAAAATAGAATGAGATCTCAATTTCCTAGGAAAACCGGACAAGCAAGTTATGGGAACATGTGGTGTCAGACTGCACCGTCGGCTTCACATATCCCAACAAATATATGACCACTGGACGTACATGGCGAAGATGGACGACACCGTGCATAATCAGGCTGAGAGAGAGAGTGAGAGAATGGTGAACACTGTCAAGATTTACAAGCCCTTGTTGCGAGCGACCATGAAGCTCGCCGGCGTGAGACCTCAAAAGATCGAGGTCGAATCGGGGACTGTCATGAACATCTGGGCTCCAAGCCGATCCAAGAAGAATGCCAACAACGGTAAAAAACCTGCCGTCGTCTTCCTCCACGGCTTCGTTGGCGACGGCATCCTGACGTGGCAGTTCCAAGTCCTCGCCCTTGCGAGGGACTATGCGGTCTACGTGCCGGACCTCCTCTTCTTCGGTGGTTCCTCCACCTGCGACAGCCGCCGGACTGTGGGATTCCAGGCGGAGTGCCTGGCAAGGGGCTGGCAAAGCTGGGAGTGCAGCAGTGCACAGTGGTCGGGTTCAGCTACGGCGCGATGGTGGCGTTCAGGCTGGCCGAGTTGCAGCCTGAGCTGGTCGAGTCGGTGGTGGCGACGTGCTCTGTCCCGGTGGTGACGGAGTCACTGAGCCGAGAGTGCTTAGAGAGGTTGGGGTTTCCGACGTGGTCGGAATTTCTGTTGCCTGATTCGGCGAGTGCACTGAAGAAGTTGCTTGAAATTGGTAGCTTCCACTTCCCTAGACTCCCCAAATGTGTTTTCAAGCACGCTGTAGAGGTACGTACCAAAGCGAACTTTTCTAAGATCATGCAGGGAGACCTTTGCTCTATCTAGAGGTTCTTAGTCCATTATCTAAACAATCGATCAATTCTCCGGTATCGACTTTTAAATTTTCATCGTGTTGATGATGTAAACGAAACGTATTTGTTAACTATGTGTAATCTAAACTACCAAATCAAAATAAACTTATCAATTCACTAATGAGTTTTTCATTTATTACGTAGCTAACCGGAACTCATTGATTTTACTTATCAAATTATATAACTTTATCCATATTTAGCATATGTATCCCGTTTTGATTGTTTCGGAATAATTTAACATAATTTTTTTCCTTTACAATCCAATGACATATCAATATTTGTTATTTTCGCAAAAATGCTCTTAACAAAACAAGGAAAGTTGCAGGCGTGGCTTTCTCGGAAATTTTGATAGCTTTTGCCTTTGTTTTTCCCTTTTAGACTTTCACAAGCTATATAGGACAAGCAATGGTGGTTGAGAATTTCAACATTTTTATATTTTCATTTCTAAATTCCGGAATACCATGCTCTTAAATTTATATAGGACCACACTTGGTGGATGGTGGTTGAGAAGATCTATCGATCACATAAATTTTTGCTTTTCTTGTCACATATCAATGGTAGTCTTGATTTTAATGTGCTTTTCGAAGCAACCTTTGCACTTGTAGCCTTACGTTGCTAGCATGTCAAGATACCATTACAAGTGATGATATTAAATTGTCAAAATGTGTGAGGCTTCACTTTATATAATGAAAAAAATTATCATAAGAAAGTGGATTTTAACATAACATGTTGCACTGATCATCAATTTATTGTGGCAATGCGATATAGTTTAGTTGATTTATTTTTAAATTTGAATCACCAAGATATCTATTATTGATCATTTAATCAAATTTACTTTTTCATTTCGATTTTATAGCATAATTTTAATGTTATCTCTTTTTATTTCTCCTCTCCCACCAAAAGCATTTTCAACTATAGTTGACCCTAGGTATAAGATTGGTGAAATGTTTCATTGTTTTTAATTTGTGTAATATTTTGTTTTGGATAGTTTAATGCAATTTTAGCGTAAGTATATAATATTTCTAATTTTGGTGCTAATGACTAATTGCTTGGTTATGCTTTTATTATATTGAGTAAATGATTATGTTTCTTAACTTTCCAATAAGATGCAATTTTAAGTAAATGATTGCAGAACCTGTAATTTGTGCGGCAAAGTCCTCTAAATTAGATGACTCTAATCGATTCTTTTCATCATCAATACCCTTAATCATTTTGAATTTGTTGTTGAATTAATCAATTTTAATTTACGAACATAACTAGAAAGTTAAAATTCTGAAATTTCAGCTTTATATGTTTTGACCAATGTAAAATTTAGAGTAATAAAGAAGAAAATCGATAAGAAGTGAGAAAATTGGAGAAGAGAGAGTAACCATGTGTCGTCACCCTCTACGTCTACCCTAGCCTTAGTCGTTGGCACCTATCCTGTCCTGTAGTCACCTCCATCATCACAAATGTTCCTTCTTTCCACATATTCGAAATTAGTCGATCAATTATTGTTATAATAATATTTGTTACTATTTCTTTTTGCTCAAGAGCTTATCAAAGTTATGAAGAAATACTCGTTATTATTCAAGTTATTGTTTGTTTTCTCTATAATATTAAATTTTTTAAATTCCTATGGCGACCGCATTACAACTAAGTGTGTTCATGACAAAAGGATTTGATTGCATAAACCATTGGATGTAGAGGATTCATCAGTATTAAAAGTTTCAGAACTTTATATAAGAAGTACACAAATTAGAGGATCGATAATAGTATTAAGGGAAAATTCTGAATAAAGGCCCGAAGTGCTTTCATTTTTTAAATAAGAGAATAAAATGTCCTCATTTTTTCAAATGAATTTGAAATGAATCTTATTTCAAAAAATGGGCTAAGTCACCGATTGATAAGGGCATTTTTGTCCTTTACATTTTTAAAAAAAAAATTTCCCTTTTTTTCTTATTAGATAAAAAATAATTTTAAAAAAATGGAAGAGAAGGAAATCATATTAGCCCTCGCCGCTACTGTCCCCACCATTGCCAGGAAGGGCTAGCAATGGTAGGGGATGGTCGGCCAAGGGTCGACGACGGCCGCCACTAGCAGGGGTCGGTTGCGAGTGGCGGCTCTTGACTAGTTCTAGGCTAGGGCCGGTAACCCTCGCCAGATTTGGGTGAGGGTGTGACCCCTGCCTAAATCGGGTGAGGGCCTGCAAGCCCTTGCCTACAATTGGCAAGGGTCATCGGCCACTAGCTAGGGCCTGGCAACCTTTGGCAACCCTTGATCGGCCATTCCCCACCACCATTAGCCCTTTTAAAAATATATATAATTTAAATAATATTTAAAATAAAAAATTATATTGGACAAAAAAGCCCTTAGCTAGCTAGCGAATTAGGTCCTTAGTTGAAACTTTTATGGCTACTTCAGGCCTCTATTTGAAATAATATCCATTTCAGGTCTTTATTTTGAGAAAATAAGAGCACTTTAGGCCTTTATTTGGAAATTTTTCTAGTATTAGTTTAGAAACTTTGCAATTGATAAATTCTCAAAGGAAAGTTTTTATATAGGTCCTCGAGGGCTACTATTGGATCATAATTTGGAAAATGCTATTCACAAAAACACATGTACATGTAGGACTTGGGTTGGACTACGATATTTTTTCTTAAGGTGAATTTATTTGAATTTTTAACACGTACCATTACCATTTTGGAATGTTATGGTACGCATGCCTCTCAAATTAATTTTTGTCCGACAATTTTCTTTTACAAATGAAGTCGATCGTACCTATTTTAAATATGTGGTCCTTAGTCTTAACTATGGGAAGGTACGTTACTCACCAATTCATCACTTGTTTCATTCATTCATTTCAAACGATATATTCGGTGAGTTAAATTTTGAGAATCATTAGATTTAATAAGTTTGGGCCCCACAAGAATCTTATCAAATCTAATGATCCAAATACATTTGACTATATATAGGACTTGTCTCTCTATTACAAAGTGAGGACTTGACTTTGCTTCAAATTGATGAAGACATTTATTATTCGTAATGTTGGTAGAAGGAAGAATTTTCACGAGTCTTAACATGTTGATGTCATATTGGAGTAAGTGCTTTTCATATGTGCACATTGTATTGATCCATTATGTGATACAAGTTTTTCTACTAATTTTATTTTTATTAGAATGTTAAAGTATCCCATATCATGTATCTACGAGGTTTATATATTCTATATATGTGTGTGTGTGTGTGTGTGATCTACTTTCAATTATTAGTTTAGGCTTTTGAGTTGACAATTTTACCAAAGTATTAGAATAAGGTTTTGCCCCAATTTATTTTTCACATGCAGGCTCTCATTTGTCAAATTTCACGTGTTATTCGTAATCCCACTTGCACATAAGAATTGGACATGCTTATACAAAATGCTAAAAAAATTTCATGGGATAGACTAACAATGAAGATGGCAAGTAGTTACCAACTCTCTTATGTACATCCTGTTAGTGCTAGTATGAACACTTAGTGGGGGGTGAATAGGTGAAGAAAATTTTTAGCAAAGAACAGTAGAAATATTTTACTTTTTGAAATTGAGTATGAAGAACAATAGACTTTGAGCGAGTTCAGATTTTAACAGTTAAAAAAAATTACGAACAAAGTAAATGAGTTTAGGGAAGAGAATAAGAACACAAAAATTATAGTGGTTTGGCTTAGATCAAGCCTACATCCACTCTCCACGCTGACAGTCTACTAGCTAAATTCCACTAAGAATCAAAAGAGATTTTACAGCCTTGTGATCTCAACTTCATAATGAAGAGTCTCTACTACTCTCTCACGAAGTCACACTAAGTGTTTCTCTCTTTTGTATACAACTTCGAGCTCAGTATTTGGAGTAACAAGGAAATGGAAAGCTTCAGACTTTGAAATTTTTCTTTCACGCACTTTATCGAACAACTGGAGAATCCTCCTTAAATACTCCTTCATGCTTCTCGACTGTTGGCACTTTCCAAATGAATTCTTCCAATCTACCTGTTGGACAGAATCAATTAAGGAGATTTCAAGTCGTTTGAAGATTGTGATGAAAGTCCGTCAATCCTGTTCGCCCATACAATCAAGATCTTGGTTTTCATAAGTAGATACTTTCCAAATTTTCTTGCAATCCGCAAAGATTTGATTTATCTAACTTGATTCTAATAAATATAATCAATCCTGTAGATGATATATCCAACCAAAAAGCCAACCATAATGCATAAGAATCGAACCCCTGAAGAAATAAACAAAATCTCGCATTTGGATAAGTCTTCATTCTTCAGTAGCGTTCAGTCTGGAATTTGTCAGTGTGGGTAGACTTTGACACAAAGTTTGGGATACTTCAGACTTTGACAGTAAAGTCTGTAAGTCTTCAGACTAGACTCTAGATAAGTTTTGTCAACTTGAAAACATTAAAGGAGTTTTCTCCAATAATCTCCCCATTTTTTATGGTGACAAAACTTTCCTGCAAATTTAAGAACTTTTGACATGCAAAAGAACTCTTAAGTAGTACATGATATCTTAAAAAATAAGTTGATTAGGATCTGGATAGTATCGATTCTGCAACCACTAAAAATAATTTAATCTTGAAAACATAAGACAAGTATCAAGACTTAAATCATTACCACAAAAGTAAGTTGCCTGGAAACTGCTTGCAAATGTCAAACAGAAAAACATAATAAAAGTAGGTTTAAGTAAAAGTTCAACACATCAAAAGTTCAATTCAAGTAAAATAAGTCAAATCTGCACGTTCTCCCCCTTTTTGTTAACATCAAAAAGTGGAGAAAGTCAAAAATAGATGAAAGACAAATGAAATCAGGTTTGTTTTAGAATGCGAACGAGTTGGAAATCCCCTATCGACTGAACTGTTTCCTTCAGCTTTCGCACTATTTCCTTCAGCTGCTCAACATTTTCAACCTTGGCAGTCTCTTTAATTTGCTATTGTAAAGCTTGAATTTGAAGATTAAGAAACTGTACCTTCTCATGGAGAGAATTTGAAGTAGATTTCAAAGCAGATTAAAGCTTCTAAATCTCACACTCCATTCCATATTGCTGTGCTTTTATCTCTAGAAGGAGCTATAGCAGCCTTGGAAAGTTTGCATTAAGTTCTAATTGTACACTAGCCTCAGCATGTTCAGTTTGTGGAGTGTTGAGAGATGAGGGGACATTAGGTCCTCCACTTCCAAGACTTGGAGTAGATTCTTCGATATCAGCTTCAGGAAAATGTGACGCATAGACATCCTCTGGATCGGCAGGAGATCTACTAACATCATCACTTGTAAAAAGAGGAGAAGAAGAAGTACCTCTTTTCTCACGAACTCCTCTTGTTTCTGTGGCTACAGGTGAAGAAATGAATTCTTCTTCTTGTTCCTTCTCAATTGCAGTACCAGAGTGATGTTCTTTTTCGGTTTGAGCTTCTACAATTCCACTCCTTGTCTTTTCTGAATCCGTAGACAAGGATATTGCAAATGTTGGTTCATGAGAGTCATTCTGACCCTCCTCTTCTTCTCCGGCTTCTTTTCCCGCTTCTTCTCTTTCCTTTGTTCCTTCTTTGTCTTCTCTTCCTTCTTTGTCTTATTGCTCTCAAAACTGACAAAACTCTGAAAATTTTTCAAGGCAAAGACAGAAATAGTAAGATCATCCTCATTCTCTTTGTCCTGTAGGATAAGAGATCTTCTCTTCTTGATAAGTCCACGCACAATTTCTTTGCCTTTCCTTTTTGCAGCAGAGTCTTGCTTGGTTTTGCTGGGGGACTTTTCCTTCAAGCACTCGATGGCCTTGTTCAGTTCTTTCAACCTCATCTTGGACACCATCTTCAATCCTATAACCATAGGAGCAATAATTCAAACACAAAGAGAAGCTAGAAACTCAATCTGAAAATGTCTGAAAAGTTGTGTGACCAACGCTAAGTAAGGGAGTTGTCCCTTATCCTTTACAACATTCCTGTACATATGCATCAGGATTGTATGAGACAGAGAGAACTTCATTCCATTACTGATGGCAAACATCAGTTTTGCTTCAGATCGGGAAACATCTATCTTTGAAGTTGACTTTGGTCGGATATAGTTGATCACGACTTTGTGCAGCATAATATTCGAGGCAGACAGTCTGAAAATAAGTGATGCCTCCTTCAGGGAGTCTATCCCTTACAAGAAATCTTGTCACATGTCCAACTGAGACAGTGATTGGTTGGAAACTACTTCTTTCCACCCCAATAATATCAGCCAATGTGTCAACATCTACCACATAGCTTTTATCATGCACAGTGAACTGAAATCTATTCGGGTCAAGAAAAGACAAGTTCGAATAGAAATATGTAGTCAACTCAGGATAAACGACAGTAGTTTCAGAGCAAAAGTTCTCCAGTTGAAGGAGAGTTAGCTTCTCCCTCAAGTTCACCTTTATCGAATCTAGAAAATCAAAATCGACCGATCGAGGGTTCATCACCCCTCTTTTCAGCAATTTGGAGTAAACCTTTCTGTAATCCTTAGAACGAAAAAGACTCGTTCCATCACCAGCCACTTTAGTAGCAATGCCCATTTTCAGTTGGAAGTTTGAAAACATCCTTTCATCATCGTCTTTGCTTTCAGGCTGATTGAAAGAACTAAAACGAGGATCAACTGGAAAGTTTTGAAACACCCTATATGCCGCTCCTTTTGGCGCTATTCCTAATCTTTCCATCGCTCACAAGAATAGAGTCTCGTTCTTATATCCTCTTTCTCTTAGAAATTCATCAATAAAAGACATAGAAGTACCACCCTACTTCAAATGAAAGTAAAGCTTATAAAGAACCTGGGGTTTTAAGGTTCTGAGAGGTTCTGCGTCTTCCTCAACTTCTTCTTCCACTGATTGGTGAGGAGGATTTTGTGTAGCACGATGTGGAGACACTTCTTCTTCGGTCAAATCAAAATGTGTAAAATCCTCAGGCATATTTCGTGGTCCCCTGCTTGAGATCTGAGACGACTTCCTTTGAAAAGACATCTTCATAGTCTTTGAGGATTTCCCGAACACGTTCGAGTGAAAAAGATGAAAACTTGCGTAGCAAACTTGAGAGTAGAGATGAGAGTGTGGAGTTTGTATTTTAGGGTTTTCGAAAAGATGTGAATGTAGAAAAAGACTCAACGGTATATATAGAAAGTAAAACGGGGTTAGTCGAACCATCATAAGGAAAAAGGAAAACTGCAATTTTCAAAAATAAAAAACTGCCAAAAATTTAAAAATTTGAAAAAGATCATTTCTAAAAATAATCAAGCAATGGTTCAAATATCAACATACCTATTCGGAATTTTCATACTAAAATTAAATTACACTACATTTACAGAAGTAATTACTGGACATTCTGAGTCTAACCAACTTTAGACTTTAATTGGTAGGAGATAAAATATTTAGTCTAGTGTGAATAGATTTAAATAGATTTTTCTCTAGAGGGTTTATAAATATGTCTGCCAACTAATTCTTCGAGTCAATGAACTGAATCATAATCTCCCCATTTTGGACATGATCTCTTATGAAATTGTGTCAAATCTCTATATGCTTTGCTCTTGAATGAAGGATTGGATTCTTGGTGAGATTAATGGCATTGGTGTTGTCGCATCTTATCTTAGTGCACGATTATTCAATTCCAAAGTCTCTTAACTATTGTTTTATCCACAAAATTTGAGAATAACAGCTCCCAAGAGTCACATACTCTGCTTCTGCTGTTGATAGAGCTGCAGTACTCTATTTCCTTGAGAACCAAGACACTATCATGCTGCCTAGTAGTTGATAAGTATTAGAAGTACTCTTTTTATCGACTTTACAACCTGCTAAGTTTGCGTCTCAATATCCAAGAAGAGTGAAGTCTCATTCTTTGAGATATCATAGACCTAGCTTTGGAGTAGTTGCAATATATTTGATGATGCGTTTTGCAGCACTTAAATGAGATTCTTTGGGATCTAATTGGAATCTAGCACGGATGTAAACACTAAACAAAATATTAGGTCTAGATGCAGTAAAGTAAAGAAGAGAACCTATAATACTTCTGTAAAGCTTATGGTCTACTTTCTTTCCTCCTTCATTTTTGTCCAGCTTCGAAGAACTTGACATTGGTGTCTCTGTCTTCTTGCGATTTTCCAATATGAATTTCTTGATGAGATCTTTCGCATACTTCTCTTGGTGAACAAAAATTCCTTTCTTTGATTGTCTAAGTTGTAATCCCAAAAAAAAAGTTAACTCACCCATCATATTCATCTCGAATTCATCCTGCATACACTAGATAATTTCTTGCATAGATTTTCATTAGGGGATTCAAAGATAATATCATCAATATAAATTTGAATCGGTAGAAAGTCTTTACCCTCTCTTTTTATGAATAAAGTAGTATCTACCTTTCCCTTAACAAAACCATTTTGGGTTAGGAATTTACTTAACCTTTCATACCAGGCTCGAGGTGCTTGCTTCAGTCCATACAAGGCCTTTTTCAATCTGTAGATTGAGTCTGGCTTTCTTAGATCTTCAAACCCAGATGATTGTTCCACATAGACTTCTTCTTGAATGAATCCATTGAGGAAGGCACTCTTTACATCCATTTGGAATAACTTGAAATCTTTATAGCAAGCAAAAGCAAGTAATAATCTAATTTCTTCTAACCTCGCTACTGGTGCATAGGTCTCGTCATAGTCTATCCCTTCTTCTTGCGTATATCCTTTGGCCACGAGTCTTGCTTTGTTCCTGACCATTTTTCATTTCTCGTCCATCTTGTTCCTAGAAACTCATTTTATCCCAATAATAGACTTACCTTTAGGTTTAGGAATTAGCTCCCAAACATCGTTGATGCTGAATTATCTGAGCTCTTCTTGCATAGCTTCGATCCAACTTTCATCAGACGGGGCTTCTTCTACACTTTTGGGTTCTATCTCAGAAACAAGTGCTAGGGCACTAGACTCTTCTCGCCTTTTGGATTTGGTTCGAATTTTTTCATCAATGTTGTCAATGATGAGTTCTTTGGGATGACTTGACTTATGCTTCCAGTTGCCGGTTGATCTGAGAATTTGCTGATCCTTTGTTTCAATTGAATCTTTTAGATATGCTTGTTGCTTATTTCCAGAAGTCTGAACCTCTTTGGGGGAAGTAGACTTTGTAAAGTCTGGAACGGGTTCAGACTCTTCAAGTTGAGTTTGATCTAGTTAAGTCTCCTCAAATTTGACGTTCATGGATTCTTCCACAGATTGAGTCTTTTTGTTAAAGACCCTGTAAGCTTTGCTTGTGATCGAATAACCAAGGAAGATTCCTTCGTCTGATTTCTCCTCGAACTTTCCAAATCGACCATTAGGATTCTTCAGAATGAAACATTTACAGCCAAAGATATTGAAATAAGAAACATTTGGCTTCTTTCCTATATACACTGCATATGGAGTTTTTTCTAAAATAGGCCTCAAGAACATTCTGTTGATGATGTAACAAGCTGTAGAAACTGCTTTTGTCCAAAATCGAGAGGATATGTTGCTCTCAATTAAGAGGGTTCTGGCCATTTCCTGTAAGGATCTATTCTTTCTTTCCACGACCCCATTTTGTTTTAGAGTGTATGGAGAAGAGAAAACATGCTAGAAACCATATTCATCACAAAACTTCGCAAAGTCTTGATTTTCAAACTCACCTCCATAGTCTGTTCGTATGCTTGAAATAGCATATCCTTTTTTCCATTCTGAACCTTCTTGGCAAACTTTGAAAAGTGAGAGAAGGCTTCAAACTTATTTGCCAAAAAGTAAACCCAATTAAAGCGAGAGTAATCATCCACGATTACTAGACAATATTTCTTTCCACCAATACTTTGAGTTCCGGTTGGTCTAAAGAGGTCTATATGCAGAAGCTGCAAAGCTTGATTAGTAGAAACTTGATTTACAAGTTTAAAGGAACCTCTAACATGTTTTCCCAATACACATGGAGTGCATAATTCAGACTTTTGATAAGTCAGGTTGGGAAGACCATGAACAAGCTTCTTGGAAGAAATCTTAGCAATCTACTTCATGTTAACATGACCAAGCTTTCGATGTCAAATTTTGCTTCATCTTGAATAGATATAAGACACTGAGAATTTTCTAGTTTTATATTCGGAAGGTAAATGTTCCCATGCCTTCGTCCAGTGAAAGATTGAGAGAAGTCTTTACTTGTTCTCGAACAGATACCTTATTGGAAATTTATTTTGAATCTAGTATCGTAAAGCTGACTTATACTAAGTAGATTGTAATTCAGACATTCCACCAATGAGACATTGTTGATAGTCAAGCTTCCAATTTTCGCGGTTCCACATCCAACAATTCTTCCTTTGCTGTTTTCACCAAATGAAACTTTTCCACCATTCATTGAACAAGTTTTATAAAGCAACTCGAATCTCCTGTCATGTGTCTTGAACAACCACTATCCAAATACCATTTGATCTTTTTCTTGATAGTGACCTACAATTATAAGAAGAACTCAAGTTTTCTTTGGTACCCAGATTTTCTTGGGTTCAGGAGAGTTAGCATTAAAAATGGTCTTTGTCTAGTTCTTCTTAATAGGTCTCCAAACTTTGGGACATTTCTTCTCGAAATATTCTGAGTTGTTACACTTTGAACATTTGAGAGCACTTCGACCAACAGGTTTTACAAAAACTTTTTGAAAATGATTTTTGTAAAATGCCTTTGCAAGTCTTTATTTGAGTCTCTCTTTTACTTTGAGAAAATCAATTAATGGAATAGTTTCTGAAGTTATACCAAAACTAGATTTGTTAAAATAAGGTCTTTGTATTGAAAGAATTTTCTCCAACTTCTCATATCCTTTTGAAAATCTTTTAGTGATATTTGAAATATCTCATTTTAAAAAGGCATTTTCCTTCAAAAGAGAATCATAATTTACTTTCAAATCAACAAAACTCTTATCCAAACTTTCAAACTTTTCTTTCCAAGAAGTTTCCTATTGCCTTAGCTTGGAATTCTCTCTTTTTAGTTCAGAAATCCTTTTAAGAAATGAGTTGTTGTTGACTAGTCGAAATAGAACTGAATAAGATATGATATTAAATCTAAATATTCTACTGGATGTTATTCATTGTTTTGTGAATTATAGTAATATAGTCAAATATTTTCATATTCTATCATGTTCATTGTTTGGTATAAACGATATATCAATATTATTAAATATGAAAATGCACAAACTGATATGTTAAGAATCTCTTATAATTCATTAGTTAATTTTAATTTTAGCAACTAAATAACTAATTACCTCAACAATCATAGTGCTGGAATATAAAAAAGAAAAAGAGGTTATACCATTTGTGTACCTAATATTTCCCAATAAGCAAAATCCAAATACTTTGTGTGTGTTTTAGCAACTAAATAACTAATTACGTCGACAGTGATGATCATAGAATATGTGGAAATTTGGTTACACAATCCGTGCATCTAATATCACCCAATAAAAATAAAAATAAAAACACTAATCCTCTATGCGTGAGTGCGTGCGTTTGTGTGCGGATGCACATGGACACATGCATCACGTGCTGTTGTTGATAACATTCGCATAAGGGAAGCCAGTGTTTTAGCCACGACGATTAGGAGAACCTATGATTATTTACATCTTCTTTGAAAATAGTAAATGCTACATGAGTTTTTACCTTTGGAAACGGATCTGCGCCTCGACATCGATTATTATTGTGTCTTTATCTACAACATACCATTTTCTTTACAAAAATACTCTTCATAAAATCCTGAATTCTCACACCCATCTAAAATAATTAAAACCAATTAAAAGCCAAACCCCTCAAATTTTAAGCATGATGTTAAAATGAGTTTGTAAGTAGGGGCAAATTGATCTTCTTAATATGAGATTTTGCTTAGAGGTATGTCAATGATACTTACAAAAATAGAGGTACGCAGGTAATTACTAAGTGAAAATTGAGATATGTATTTGATATTTTCTTTCAAGAATAATTTTTTCCTCCCAAAATAAGTGATTTGCGTTTACCCGCATGAGATATGTAAAACATATAACAGAAAGAAAAAAATCTCAGCCTCCCCCCCAAAAATACAATTAAATGCAGGATCTTCAACTGTTTTGTGTAGCTCTTTTAGAAAAATCATATATACTTATATCTAAATATTTTCATGAATAATGATAATATTTCTCATTCGTTTGTTTATTTTTATAAGCGATACAAATAATTATTTTTAGAAAATTATTTTCCAAATTATCAATTTTCCACGAAATAAATGAAGCTAAAATTCTAATAAACAATTGCATAGGTTTTGATGATATGCTTTTATCTGTCAAATTTTATCCCTCATCCTTGGCACATTGACCATCGTCCCCGTCCCACCACCACTACTACCACCATCCATTAGCCTCCCTTAGAGAGAGAGAGAGAGATGCTGCATCAAGCTTATTGCTGGAATGGGGGTGACGCTGATTGTAACGTCGCTGGAGGTCTTTAGTAGTCGCGGCGATCGGAAAGTGCCACGGCCAGCATTGATGGTGTGATTGGGGCAGAACAAAACGAAGTAGATCTTTTCTCCTTTGTTTTTGGGAGACAATCAGATGTCATCTCCTCCGTGGTGAATGATCATCATCGAGATATTTGTGCCTAGCTGACACGGGGGGGGAGAGAGAGAGATCTATCAAATCAAGTCTTGTCGTCAAAGTGGAGCCACCTACGGTGGTGCTGGGATTGATGGTGATTGTCACAAGTTCGGCGCTGGCATTGATGGTGCGCTAGGGTGTTTAGAGGCAGGAGAGAGAGAGAGAGAGAGAGAGAGAGAGAGAGATTTTTCTAGTGGTATTTATGAACATGTGTAAAAATCATAATGGACTCTCCTTGTAAAGATAAGATGTTTACCTCATTTATCCCTTTCTTGTCGTTGGATGGTAGGTCTTGTTTGACTGCAGAAAAGAGAGAGCCGAATTGCTGGAGGCTTTGGTCATTCCAGACAAGGATTTCGCTTTCCCGCAGTACTCTCAGGTTTGATGAATCTTCTCCTTCGGTGGTTGTTTATTTTTTAACCCTACATAGAATCTTTTGTTAAAAAAAAAAAAAAATTCAATAAAAAAACTGATTATAAGTTAAAAAATTCTGATTTATACTCATTTTATGGGTGAAGTACCGAACCAAACCGGCACTTAATTGAGAAATTTTTTCTTGGTGGCTGCAATATGAGATGAGATCCATTATTTCTTTCTTTCTTTGTTTTTTTTTGGTAAAAGTTCTTTCTTTCTTTGTTGATTTTCTCTAACATTAAGATCCTAGGCATAATACTTGGATTGTGTAAATCTGCATGTCACTCTAGCATCAGTTTTGTTCTGACAATGCAAGACGTGTTTGTAACCCGCTCAAGTATACAAAAGGGAAAAATAGAGCAAAACCGCCTGTATCAAGAAAAGTATACACAAACGATCTCATTCACCTTTTAGGAGGACCATAACCAGCTAATCTTCTCGATTGATAGTGTATAAAGGTGCTCGTGTAAAACTTTTCACAGTTGTGATGTATGCTACAATTTCTCTGTCAAAAGCTAGTCCTTAGAACACTTATCCTTGCAACCTGTAAAATTACTTTCCGTGGTTCTTGCCAAATCCAAGGGTAGATTATACGTATTAAGTTCATAACATGTCTGTGCAAGATATGCATAATTGACTTGATCTCAACCCTTTCATCTTGTCAGATGATGTGTGGCTTTTGCATCTGACAACTAAGATAATTCATGAAAATTACCATAAAAGTTCCAAACTTATTGCATTTATGTCAATTTAATTTTAGACATTTTCACGTTTTACCAATTGAGTTCATCTAATCATTTTTTACCAAAAATTGCTGGCTTGGATGCTGGCCGTGCTACGTGGCATGACCGACTCTGACATGGATAATTTTTTAATTTTTAATATTTTTCAAATTTCATTAATTGTTTTCATTTTACTTCTTCTTCTTCTTCTTCTTCTTCTTCTTCTTCTTCTTCTTCTCTCTCTCTCTCTCTCTCTCTCTCTCTCTCTCTCTCTCTCTCTGTACTATAGTTGGGGAGGGTCATTAGAGCTCGTCGGCCACTAGGCGAGGGTCATGAAGCCCTCGCTGACTGCATGCGAGGGCCATGGAGCCTTTGCCGGCCATAGGCGAAGGTGGCCTTGTCGTTGGCCGGCGAGGCTAGCCTTGCCTAGAAATGGTGAAGGCAGCTTCACCTGCAACCATGATGGCCTTGCCTCACTACTAGCGAGCTTCGACAACTCTCGTCAGACATAGTGAAAAAAAAAAAAAAAAAAAGGAAAGAAGAAAAAGAGAAAAAAATGAAAAAAATAGTTAAAACATTAAAAAGAAAAATTCCATATTAGTACCAACCATACCACGCAGGATGCTTAGTATCTACATTAGTGATTTTTAGCCAAAATTGGCTGGATGGATTTAATTAAAAAAACGTGCAAAGGTTTTTTTATTAAAGCAACACAATTGAAATGTTTATAACTAAATTGGTATTAATGTAATATATTTACGAATTTATGAATTTTTTGATAATTATCCTAAGATAATTCTATATATTTAGTCTAGGCTGGAATCTCATATGTAATTACATGTGCATGCCTTTAAATACATATGTATCATTGAAATTGATATTTTTCGTGTTCAATTTAGTATACCCTAGTGGAAATGCTAGGTATATTTACGTCAATATAAAGTTGCTATATTTCTTATCGAGACTCGAACCCTTGGAGTACCAAAACTTAGCACAATGGAGTACCAAAACTTAGCACACGGGAGCACTTAAGTGTCAAAATCGGAGCAAAATGGATTAGTTATGTGCCAACAAGTGAGAAAATCCGACCAAAATACTAACATGACGTTTTTCGGCGAGATAAGTGCAAAACAAAGTCGTTTTGCCTCGGATTTGAATTTTAATATAAATCAAATTTAATTTAATTTAAAACTAAATTATTTTTTTTTTTTAAAGGAAGAATATGAACATTGCAGAAGGTGAGGGCTTAGCTCTCATTGCTCCCTCCCCACCGACGCCAGGAAGGGTTGGGGGCGGTGGGGGAAGGTTCACCTCGGGTCACCGAGCCCTGGCTAAGGGCTAGCAACCTTGGCCAACTGGTGGCGATGGCTTGTAAGCTATGTAGCATTGACATAGACACGCGACACGCAGCACGACACGACATGACACATTGACACATCATTCTTCGAAAGATAGAGAATTCCAACACATTTCGATACTTTGTATATTAAATGAATATTCTTATTTTTAATTAATTTGATTCAAATTCATAATTAAATAATAATAAAAAGCATACAATGAACTTACACTTATAATATTAATAGATCTATTCATAGAAAATTCGAAAAACATATTAATAGTTAATACGTATTTATGTTTGGGGACATATTTCTAACTCTAACAAAAATTATTAATGAAACTAATGACTAAAAAGAAATCATAATTAACTTGTTTAAATAAATCTGTAATATTTTACAATTACCAAAATTTATTATTATTCAACATTCAACACTTTTATTTCCCAAATCACTTTAAAGCTTTTCTATTTATTTTCTGATTAAAATAGCCCCCGTGGTCCACCCCAACTCTCACCCCCACATTTATTTCACTCTTTTTCCATCGTTTCTTCCCCCACCTTATAGTTTCCCTTATTTATTTTTCTGATAAAAAAATAAAAGTCCCTAGAGTTCACACCAACCCCCACCCACCCCTCTTTCCTGCCCCTCAACGAACTTATTTCACTCCTCTTTCCCTCGCAACCCCCAACCCCCGGCGTCACTTCTTTCTTGAAAATTGAACACTCATGTTCTCCTCTCTCCGGAAAGAAGAAATTACGGCAATGTCCCATTAAAATCTTATTTTTAATTTTTTGAGTTTTGCCCCCCTCAAAAACCCTAGCCCTGGTCTTCTCCTCCTCCTCTCAATCTCTTCTCACTCTCGGTCGCCCCATCACAATCGATCACCGCCTTGCTGCCGGCCCTCTATTGTAGTTGCAGTCCTCTCTCTAGGTCACCTCGGTCTTTGCTCTTCCTCTAGCCCTTTCTCACCATCATGGCCTCGCCGTTGCTCCCTTGCTGTTGCCTCCGCCCCCTTGCCATTGTTTTCTTCAATGATCCTCTCTCTTAGACACGCGTGTCGGAACATGTCAAGAAGAGTTGACCACGTGTCAGAAAATTCGACACATGTTGACTGCGTGTCCGACCGATGTTCGACACGTTGACACAACATGGAGGCTCCGGTAACTTGTCCATGCTTCATAGCATGCAAGCCCTCGCTTAGATCTGGGGCTAGGGTCATGGCCCTCCCCTAGATTCGGCAAGAGTCATCAGCCCTTGCGTAGTCAAACCAAGGGCTGTCGCTGGCTAAGGGGTAGGCCCGAAGGCCAACCAGGGCTGCCGACCCCTGGGCAGGGCGCACTGACCTTTCCCCCATAGTCGCTAGCCCTTCCCAATGGCCGTGGGAGGCGACGGCAAGGGTTGATCCCTCACCTTTTGTAATCTTTATATTCTTCCTCTTTTTTTTTTTTTAATGATTTATTTTTAAATTAAATTAAATTAAATTTATATTAAAATTCAAAAAAGAGCCAAAACGATGTCATTTTGACTCTTCATTGCTGACTTATCTCTTCAACGAGTCATATAGTGAGTTATTTTATTAACAAATTGCCACGTAGGATTTATGGCCAAGATCGCTGGATTTGGCACTTGGGTATCCCATTTTTTTATTTTTTTTAAAGTGACATTTAAGTGTAACTTTTGATACTTAAGTGTCCTTTTGACACTTAAGTGTTCTCTTGTGTCAAGTTTTGACACTTGCACAGTTCTTTTGCCATTTCTTAACTAATGTTCGAACACTATCTAGCTGATAAATGCTCATTCAAGTTCTCTCACATCACTTATTATACTAACGGTCTTTGTTTACCTGATAATCTCTTTTATTTTATTTGGTTAAACCTAATAATCTCTTCTTTTTCTTTTTCTTTTTTGGTCAAAAAGAAATTTCCATTCATTACCAAATTGATACATGAAAGGGAATCTCAAAAGTCACAGTAACAAAACAAACCTATAGATCTCCAAGATAAAAAAAAAAAAAAAAAAAAAAAAAAAAAAAAAAAAAAAATCAAGGTGTTTCAACTAAGCATGATTGGTAAAGATCATCACAAGCTTATCCTTCAAGAGCATATCTATAATGGCAAAGATCATCACAAGCTCGTCCTTCAAGAATAGATCTATAACTAGATTCAAGTGAAATGATTAGTGGCCAAAACTTATGTGATGCAAAAACTTACATATTCTAGTAAGAACCTGTACAGAGTTTGGGACAGAAATGGAATAAGCAAAAGAAAATAAGGGTTAGAACCTAAGTAAATGACTACACGCAAAATTGTAACATGCACTCGGTGCATGTGAAGTGCATGTGAACCCACTTAATGCTATTGCCAGCCATTAGATCCTGTGGCGCCGTATGGAATCAATACGTAGAACATTGTTTGGTTGTAATAGTGTCTATTATATTACATGTTGAATGCCCATTACAGTTTTTGTGTGCAGCAATATTTGTTATAGCATAATTCGTAGTACAGCCAAAACTACATTAAATATCCACGTCTTTCTCTTGCACTCACTCTATCTATGTTAGATTATTATTCCAAATTATGACTAAATTTGCTGAATTATTTATATATAGTAATAACATTAATTATATTTTTTAACATAATTATATGTTATGTCGTTAATAAATAAAATACTAGACATAATCAGAAAACAGTGGGTGTTATAATAATTATGTTATCTATGACACAAACATTGGTTTATATTAAAATTTATAACAATAACTAGCATCATATTAGTTGCCTCCTATCAGGTGCAGTTATCTAAATTTCTATAATCAAATAGTTTATTATCCATAATATAATGAATAATCATTACTGATTATATTAATCAATGCTCAAAATATTATAATTGTTATTTCAATCATATTTTTAACTATGTAATACATAATATTCTTTTAATTGGACATATTAAACGATTAAATTGGAGTCATAATAAATGAAAAAAATATTTACCCCTTATTTTATATGTGATTCATACAACAAATAGTATAATAAATACTATATTACTTAAATCAAACAATGTACTAATTAATGCAATAGCCATTACGCTACAACTTATTCCATTGCTACATATGGTTGATACGAAATGGACTCAGATTATTCGGGTGTACGCACGCAAGACTTTCTCGAACTACCTTCCTTCTAGTCATATTTGTAGAATGTTGTGGAAATTGGCTGATGATTGATGGGATCTTTTTGCAGAAGGTGCATCTGGTTTGGGGCGAGAATGACAGGATCTTCCCTGCTGAAGTAGCCAAATCACTGAAAGAGTATGTTTACAGATTTCCATTTAATAGTTCGTCAATCAATTTATATTTATTTATTTATTTATTTATTTATTAATACTAAAGTTTTAATGCCGAAACCATATTGTTATATCAGCATGTCTTTGCTGCTTCCTTTTGCTTGATTATCTTCCATCGTGAAGAATAGAAGCCATGTCTTGGCATAAACTTTAACCGCAAATTTTATTTTGTCCAATTTTAGTTTGCAAATAAGACAACTCGTTAGATTGCATATGTTTGTATCAGAATTTTATGAAATGAATTTTGATATATAAAATCAATTTACGACAATCACAATGAAACTTTTCTTTTGCACGGTTTGCAGACCTAATAAAGCTATTATATGTTCCATGTGAAATTGCTTGAAGCTATTTGGGAAGTATTGATACACTTGTAACGATTTATTTATTTTATTGGTACCTGGTTCACTGATAATTTCCCGTTAAATCTCTCTCTCTCTCTCTCTCTCCGACCTGATATCCATTATTGTAAATAGACATACTTAAAAGATGTTGTTTGCTCCACTGGGTTTCCATTCAATTATTTTCAGCAGAAATTTGACTCGTTCGGTTATGTTCTTTTGGACAGAAATTTGGGAGATAATGCAACACTGGTATGCATTGAGAAAGCAGGCCATATTGTTGCAGTGGAGAGACCTTTCGTCTACAATAAATGTTTGAAGAAAATTCTGGCCTCTATTTACAAAGCTGGACGCACAAAATAGTTGGGTCGCAAAAATTTTTCTGATGACTACTATGACAATTAGCAGAATACTTTGTTAAAAAGATTACAAATATCGTCAATTTGTATGGTTTGCACCTTGATGAATTTGTTTTAAGTTAGACACATGCACTTGATTATCACAATTAATAACAATTCTATTTGGTTGCAATCTTGCTAAGCAAACCTCTCACATCGCTTCCTTGATTGCTTCAGTTGCTGCAATATACTCTAACCTTAGTGTTCAACGTCGGAATTATGTTATGAATTTGCTTTACTATATAAAAGAAATATAGAGAGAGATAGATGAATAGTGGTGGCAGATGATTGTTTATTGTCACTGTCTGCCGTGAAGACATGGTCACAGGAGAGAGGGGGCTCCGGTGGCGGAGGTAGCTCAGTGGCGGAGTTGGCTAGAAGATTGTCACGGGTGGAGTCGGACCAGATCTAAGGTGTTGGAGGTAAGGGGATGCACACTGATCAGGATTGAGGGGCTGAAGAGAGAGAAAGAGAGACTAATATGCATTTTCTAGACAAAATCCTTTTTCTTGGACCAGGAACATGCTGGTAGTAATAACTTTTAAATCCCCATTAGTTTGTTGAAGTGGATCTATTGCTGATGTGAGAATGCCATATTAAATGATCACTAGTGACTTTGAACAAAAGGTCAAGGACAAATTTGAGACTTGAGTAAAAGTTGGTGATTTTTTTTTTATATAAAAAAAGTTGGTAACATAATTTGAACTGAGCATAAAATTGAAGAATATTTAGGGAATTAGGCAACGAACTAGGTCGTATCCAGCAAAAATGTTGTGATATAAATTGGTTTCTTAAAAAAGGCGCGCATTTATCCGTATGTTCGAGAAATTAACGGTAAATGGAACTTTCTCTGTTTTAAAAATAAAAAATAAAAAATGGACATTCGGGGTAAATACACGTGCTAACGAAGATGGCAGGACAGAGGGGACAAAGGCGGCATAGTACGCGTTAGACGGCAGCGTGTACGCAGCAGGAGGGGTGGGTTTCCTCCGTGTGCAATGACTGTTGAGACAGAGAACTTATCGTTTGAAAAAAAATGAATTTCCATGAGGAGTTGTGACGCGCGAACTCCAGGAAAATCCCACGAGGAATGCATTCGGAGTGGATAAAAATACCACAACTTGTCACGGAGTTCAAACATTTGAATGTTATAATTTTTTTTTTATCATTTGAATATCATAACTTTCAAAAAAAAAGTTTAGTTGAATTTCATAATCTTTAATCGATCATTTGAGTGCCAATTTTTTTTTATTTTAAACATTCACTCAAATGCCGAAAATCTAACATGGCATAGCATTTATGGTAAATATTTTTAAAATTGTATCGCACTCAAATTATCAATTCAAAAGTTATTTGATATTTAAGTGATCAAAAAAAGTTATGTTACTTAAATGAGCGCCGTACAAAAGTCATGCAGCTTGTGGTGTGCTTTTTCAAAGTTGAGAGCAACAATTAGTATGTTTTAATCCAATCGGCATAAGTATTTTGGATTGGTTGCTTTCATGTCCTTCTTTTTAGTTTTTCGAACTTGAGAAACTCACTTTTTGCACCTTCTTCTGCAAGATAAAATCTCTCGTTACAAAGGTGAATTTATTTCGTAGACATTCATCCAACAATGCTTGTGTGATATGAAGATCTTTTTTAAGCATTATTATTATTATTATTTTTTCATCCCACCTGGAAATTTTCCTCATTTCATGTACTCTTAGCGGATACCTGCTCGCCACACCTAATCCCTTGAAAGTTCTGGCTTGAATTTGACCTATTCATTCACCTTTTTTTTTGGGCAGAAAATTGAGAAATAAAACAACATTGGAGTGCATTAAGAAAGCAGGCCATCTTGCTTTCACAACAATTGTTTCCTTTTTTTCATATAAAAAATTTGCATAGTCACTAATCATTTGAGATAGTATTTAGTATGTATACGTATATACATAAGTTTATCCTTTCCCTTTCTCAAGCTTCGATAAAAATATTCTTTTCCCAATACAACGTGGTCAACTTCATTTGTTAGAACATCTCCCATTGAGTCTCTACACCTATCCTATCCTTTTTTTATTCTCACTTTATGAACCCTTATTGTTTTGTCGGTTTTCGTAAAATAGGATTTGGCTTGGGATTTTCCATCTTTAATTCCATGGTTCCTCTAAATTTGAAAGTTGTCACTTAGTAGTTTCCATACCAAGGCTCAATCCAATTAAGTCCGTAGCGTCTACCAATTTTGCTATCCCCCTTTTATTTATGCTGAAATCCTGCATTTATTTGAATTAGACATCGATTTTTCTTTTTTTCGTTTTATATAAACTAGAGAAAAAAAGCGTTTCTTGTTCTTTAAATTTCTTGCCTATCTTCTTTAATCTCTATCAGAGACCTCCATTTGATCCAATCAGAAATAATTCTATTATTTATGTATCTGCAACTCAATATAGATGGATATGATCTATATCATATAACATTTCTATGCCTCTTTTACTCTCATTTTTCTCGTTCAATTTGGAATACTCAAAGGGTCGGTTTTTTTTTTTTTTGAATGACAACAGAGGAATGTCTCATTCACTATGGTTTGGAATGCATTTATCTTTATTGTATAATTTATTTTTCTTCTTATCCTTTCCTTAGAGTAGAGTGGACCTTCTATAAGATAACTCAAAAAAAGAAAATCGAAATTGGATATTGATTAAATTATATTGTATATTTAATACACATTAATCATTTATTATAGCTATAACGAAGCATTTCTTTCTATAAGAAATAATTTCATTAATTTAAAAAAGAACATAATTCTTATTATTTAGAATTCTATAAACTATATAAAAACATTAATTAATTTAGATAAATATTATTTATTATGTATAACTAATAACTATTAATATTAGTTAGAAATACATATTCTATTTTAATTTGTATTAGTAGTTAAATTAAAAATGACTATTCTAACGATTAGAATTTCTAGTTTTTAGAATATAGAACAAGATTCTAATCCAATTATTCTATATCTATTTAGTATTTCGATTTAGTTCAATTCTATTTATTCTATTTCGTTAGATTATATTTCGAATTTTTATATGGATGATATAACAGTAAATTTTCGTCGGGGCATAAGGACCTTAATAAGGAGTGACTCCTAGCATGCTCTTGGTGACGAAGGGGCTAAGAATGAACCAAATTGTGCACTAGATAGGAGAAGAGTGATTTTGGGATATGTGTGTGAAAATTAAAATTAACTCATGGAGGTGGCTTTTGATATTACGGTAAGTTTTGCTTTGTGGCATCCCAAAAATTCAAGACAAGCTCTAAGGTGTATTAAAGCCCATAATTAGGTAATGAAATTACCTATGGTTTATGCTTTAGCCATTAGTCTCCTCTTAAGACTAAGTGATATGTGCTTGTGTTCATGAGTTTTAAGTTAGTAATATAGGATAAATTAATGAGAATGATTTATTCTTGGCCATGTGAAATTTAAAATTTGAAATCTATAAAAGAAATAATTAAGGATGAATAATTGAAAAGTGAAATTGTGGATTTTAATTAGGTTGGGCCTTAGGCCCAATAGCTTGAGCTCTTAATGGGCCAAGATGGCCGGTCCATTAAGGCCCAAGGGAGTGTGACCGTCGACCAAAGGGGGAGGAGAGTGGCCGGCCCAAGCCCAAGCCCAAGCCCAAAGCCCATCATGCATGTGTCATGCCAAGTGGCAAGAGGAGGTCTTCATGCATTGGCTATCAAGGGTGGCAAGTAATCATTGCCAATGATGAAGATTTGGGGGAATAAAAGGGAAAGAGAGAGAGAGTGGCCGGTTGGAATTCGGCCAAAGAGAGAGAGAGAATCACGAGAGAGAGGGAGTGGCGAGAGAGAAGAGGAACCGAGGAGGAGGAGGAGTCGCCCGTCGCCGCCCGCACGCCGTCCGTCCGTCGCCGGTGTGCCGTCCCTTTTGCTGCCGTCCGCTTGGTTCTAGAGGCAAGTTGGGATCGGTTTCCACTCTTGCATTTGTGCTTTGCATGTGTGATTTGTTGGTGGTAGATCTCGGATGTTAGGGTAGGCAAAACCGAAGCTAGAATGTGACTTGTTCTTGATTATGCTTGCTGATCTCGTATGATCCGTTCGACCCAGAAACTTGTGTAGGCTTGCATGCATGTTTCGAGTTAGATTTTGACTTTGATTCCTTCATGAAAGTTGTAGCCAACATCTTAAACTACAATATACTAAAATTTGGGACAAAATGATGGATATTTAAGGGGTCAAACCCTCATCCTACGGAGACACTAGATCTGGAACTGTTTTGCTGACCTTTTGGTAGTTTTGTGGGTTGCATGTCGATTTTTACTAAGAATCTCTCTTCGACTTCTTCATGAAAATTGTAGAGAACATCCTAAATATTAACATACTCAAATTTGAAGTAAAATGAGCAAGTGTAGCCTAGTGAATCGACTTACTCTTGAAGACGGTTAATCTGGAAACACGGTACAGGACACCCGAGACTTCATGGACCCATATGGTGACTATTATTTGGAAATTTGACTTAGATCCCTTAATTAAAGTTGTAGGAGACCTCTTTAAGTAAAACATATCCAAATTTCAGAGGAAACGAAGAAGAATAAGTGGGTAAAAACTCGATTTTTCGGAGATGTATACACTGGACGTTTCGGTGCGAGAACCAGGAGCTTCGTACGTTTATAGGAAATTATCTAGAACTAATCTGGCCTAGAAGTCTTCATGAAAAATCTACTTTAGTGTCTTACCTATAACCTGGTAAAATTTCATAATTTTCGGAGGTCGTTCGGGTATTTTAATCGAATTATTTCAAAAACTGCTCATTCTGTTTCTATCCGAAATTGCATGCTGTATTGGTGTGAATCATATCTCTTTGTGTGGAACTCTATTGGGCATGTATTTTCATGAAATTGTCATCTTATTGACTTTTCTATCACATGCCTTGATTTCGTGATTTTTGAGAAGCATATGGATATTTAATTTAAATATTTTCTAAAATGGCACATGCTGGAATTTTGTAAACTTTGAAAAGGCATGAAATATGGACCATTTAAATTGCATGGACTCTATGAATTGTATTGTTATGGATGATGGTGTCTTGCTGCATGTAAGATAATGATTTGAGATGCATGTATGAATTCAATGATGAGTATGATCTTGATTGCCATCACCTCACATGCCATGTTAAAATTGAACTATAATTGAAGATGAGAATTGAGATAAATGAGAAGGCCGTCGGAGGTGTGAGCCGACAATGCCCCGGGAGTGTCGGGATGCCTGGCTAGAAGGGTACGGCCGGTTGCCCGGTGGTCATGAATGGCCGGATACCGGAGGGCCTCGGGAGTACAGAGAGGTGTCGAGATGCCCGGAGAGTGGGGGAGCCGAAAGCTTGGCAGGTATTGTGCCGAGGGATACCTCGCGATGCCAGTTTGGGTGCGAGATGCCTGGCTAGAAGGGTATGGCCGGTTGCCCGGTGGCCTTAAATGGCTGAATGCCGGAGGGTCCTTGTGATGCCAGTTGGGGTACGAAATGCCCGGAGAGTGGGGGAGCCGGATGGTCTGATTGTATCTTGGATACATGTGGGATGCAAACATTGGTCCCGAGAAAGAGAAATGTGGCGGTCCAAAGTGAAATTGAAATCAAACTATGATGATGATGATATATGCATGACATGATGATAATGATGTATGCATGATATGATGATGATGCTATATGCATGGATGCATGACATGATGATGGTACATGTGATATGATGATGATGTTACATGCATGGATGCATGGTAATGATGATGGTACATGTGATACGATGATGATGTTACATGCATGAATGCATGGTAAGGATGATGCCATATGTGGCATGATGATGGTAAGTGTATGATGTGATGATGATGTCTATATGATGATGATGGTACATGAGGTATGACGACATGTGCATGATGCCATGGTATGTTGTACATGGATGCTTGTACGACATGTGATGCTATGATTGTGATGATTGCATGGCATGATGTATTGAGTGGCTTATTGATCCTTTACCTGCTGAGTGGTTGTACTCACCCCTTCGGGGACCAACATTTCATATTAGTAGGATGCCGCTCCCTGCTGTCACACGGGGCGTATTTTACGGCCTTCCTTCCGATGTAGAGGTCGAGTGCGAGGAGATCGACTGTCCCACCGTCCCTGGTCTCACGTATACTCGAGTGCGCGTCTTAGTGATGTACGACGTGGGTCTGGCTGGGGGCCCTGTCATTCAGGAGTTCGTATCCGTCCATGTTCGTCAAGACGGAGTGATGCGTGGGATGTTGCCGCCGCCGCCGCCTGATGCACCGGGATGGGTGTGAGGGCCCGTGTGTGGGAAGTAGGGGAGCTGAAACTTTTTGGGATGATAGCCGACGCTAGTGATGGGGGATCTTGCACGATAAACGTAATGGGTCAAGTGTTTCTTTTTTAGGCTATGGCCGAGTGTGGCTATAAGTCCTGGTCTTACCTTTTGATGTACCGACCCAAGGAAACCCATCATGGAAAATATGTAAATAAAGTGTCGTGGCTTTATCTTTTCTTACGATGTTTAGTGGTGTGCAATTGTATCATGGTTGATGGAGGGAGAGAAGGCGATATTATATTTTGCTTCCGCTAATGAGTCGCGCTAGGACCGTTTTCAAAAGAAAAAAAAAATGTCTATGATTTACGACGCTTCTTCTAAGAGATGTAATTAGGTGTAGCATTAGGCGTCTGTGGCAACCCTAATCGGATCGGGGGCCGTCGAGGGGTGCCACATGCTTTGGATTCCAAAGTTAAGCATGTTCAAGCTAGAACACTACCAGGATGGCTGAACTCTTGAGAAAGTTCTGCCTATAAGCCAAAGGACAAAATCATGAGGCTCGAAATGGGACGGGTCAAAATGGGCAATACCTTAAGTGAGTTAATATAGGGATATCACAATATGATATCAGAGTAGGAGCCCCTAGTAGGTGTGTAGTTTTAAGACGAGTTGTTGACACTTGATTTTTTGTTGACGTGTCGATAAAGATAGAAAACTCAATATTAGGGTTTTCAATTTCAACGGAGCCCTTTTTCGAACAAAAAATGTCATATTTCATTTCTTTCTTTTGTCTCGTCATTGTTGAGTGATTTTCAACTCATTTTTATCAAAAACCTCAAAAATCAAATAGTTGACTTTTGAGTTAACTTTTTGATTAATCGTTCAACTAAAAGTCAACATTCGGGTCAAAAGTTGACATTTTATGTAAAAAGATCCCTTTTAATCTTAATATCATTAGGGCTAAAAGGGATTTGATCAAAATCCATGAATCACTTCTTTTTTGTCTCAATTTGACCTTCATAAAAAAAAAATTGTGAAAATCGATTAGGAACTTTGTTTTTGGAATTTTTCTATTTTAGGTTAAAAATCAGCTAAAAATAAAATTACTTTCATTCCAGTCAGAATTAGGCTTAGTTCCTTTCATGACATTTGCTCTAGAGATAATATCTATTCACTCGTTCAATCGATTTCGCGATCGGTCGTGCCGAAATGTGAATTATCAATTTTAGCCCTAATTTAGGAATCTGGATCAATTTTACATGATTTGTGAATGGGCATTTCCATTCTACTCGTTTTTGTGAGATAAGTCCAAATCTGGGGTCCATTTTGAGAAATGCATTTGGGAACATCTCAATTTGAGGGATTTAACATTCTTGAATATAAGAAAATCAAGATAATGAACTCCGATTGATGAAATTTATGTCAACTAATTTGAGACTAAGGTTTAATTTCGAGAATTGATGGTCAATTTTAGTATTAAACCTCAATTCAATTTTAGCCTAAAAGTCACGCCATCAATTCAAGGTTAATTTGGGTGCAAATAAGACACCCCAAGTATGGACAATTAATCCAAAAGATGCCGTGCAATTTTAATTGAATTCAATTTCAATTTATTTGCAACTTTAAGCAATAAATTACATAAAATTGTCCAACTTAGCTTAGAAAATCTAATCACATGTACCCATGATGTAGGTCCAATAGTTTTCATATCAACTAAGTAATTAGGCCAATAGAAAATTATTAGACTACATTTATATGGTTTAATAGGCTTAACATGTTCTGCCCCAACCACACCATCTGAACATGGCTCATATTTTTAGTGTTATTTTTATATGGTTAGGCCAACACATGTTAATTAGAATGCATATATTATCCATAGTTTTCATTAAACAAAAATCAATCAATAAAATGTCATAAGAATCATGAAGACTGCATGTAGGTTTAGAGTTCATTAGTGTCATAACATGCACATCATTCTTGCCTGCCATTTAGTAATTAGAGCATAGAAGTCAATTTTGTTTTAATATAGGACTGTAGGAGTAATCATGCTTTTCTTAAATTAGGCATGATTAAGCATGTTAATTAGTCATAATTTCATGCACAATCATGCATAGCATTCATGCATTTCGTCTACATGTTTTTTCTAAGTGATAATTGCAAAACCCTCGTGATGATGGATAATAACAATACTTGCTTTCACTAATACATTTAGGATCTTGAATTTTTTTACACAATCTATTCATAAATTTGATTATTGGATCTTATTTTCTTGATTGTTGCACCCCATACGATCACCCCTCAAATGTTAGTGGCATAGGATAAAAATGAATAAAAATTACACACAAAACATTTTTGGAATAAAGAGAAAAGATACCAAAAAGGCGTTAGATTAATTTAGCATAATTAAGTTCCTGAATCCATTCAATCACTAGTTCGCATAAGTTAATGTATGCCCACCATATTTTACTTGGGTGTCTAAATGACCCATACACGGTTAGTGGCATCTTCAAAAGGTAAGATTAAGTACATTTCGGATTCAATGACGAGTTGCAATTAGTAGGGCCTAGGAGAGCTCGCACAACACAAGCAATGACCTTTTGAGAGGAACCTTCATTCTTATTTAGTAGTCCATTAGCCTTCCCCCTAGTGGTTCACCTTTGGGAAGTTTGCAATAGTGCAATGTCTCATCATGCCTTCCTTTATCATAATTCATTTAACAACTATCGCGACCTAAATTTCGGGTGCACCACCTAAGTTTAGGTTAATGGACTACTAAGTCTTTAAACTTAGCTCAGGCTCTCCCAAGCCCATACCAATTCGTGACTTAGGTTCTTGTTTTTTAACATGCAAAATGGATTTTATCTAGAAGTCGCCACTAATCAGTTTATGGTAGGTCGATTAGACACCTAAATAAAATAACGGGAGAATTATTTTACTCCAACGAACCAGAGACTAAGGGTACGGGAACTTGGTTACACTAGATTTCTTTAATGCCCTTTCGGTACCATTTCTTTTTAATTTCAAAAATGCTTTTGTAGGCAGTCTAGATTTATTTTACCCTAAATTACTATCATGCAATGGGATGATCACACAGATGCTCAATTACTATTAAACAATCAGAAGACTTCCATTAAAATAAATAAACACACAAAGCATTTTATTAACAAGCAAATTCTAATTAGATGAACCTAACATGCAAACTAATTGACATGCACTTAATATTTTTGTATTTTTTATTAAAATTCGGAATTAATAAAAAAACTAATTAAACTATCTAGAATGAATAAATTTCTAATTTATTTTAGGGGTTAATTTGACTTAAACCCTATCCTATATTAGAAAACTTTTTTTTTTAGAAAAATGAGATTATTTAAATGTGCAAACATTATCTAAAATCAATCCTAATCTATTCCAAAAATCATCTAAAAATGCAATCCTAATTTACTAAACCAACACACTCTAATACAAGATTTGATTTTTTTGATTTTTATGTTTTTTTAGTGTTTTTCCAAGACAATCAACTATATCTAAACAATTAACATATCCACCAAATAAAGGATTAAAATAATTGAAAAAAAAAAAACCTGTTCTCTCACATGTTAAATTAACAATTACTCTAAACCTAAACATCACGACAAAAAGTTCAAAATAATTAAAAATCTGATTCGAAATCTTACGGATCAAATTAATAACTATAATGATTTAACAATTAAAATATCATCAAAATGCCCTAAAATTAACATAATTAAAAAAAATGATCCGATGTCTTACGGATCAAATTAATAATTATGATAATTTTGTATCAAATGAGAAAATGGTGCACGATCATTCTAAAGTTGCCGTGATTTTTCTCCTAAAATCCTAAATCCAACAAGGGTTATTTCACTTTTACTTGTTATACAATAAATAAGAAATTTTTTTGAATATGGTTTAAGAACTGAAACGCAATTACTTGGGAATTTATGTTATCATAAATATTTATGGAGAACAAATCTAGCTCTGACACCAATTTAAGGTAGAAAGAAAAATGGTAGTAAACCATGGTTAAGGATCGTAAATAGAGAAGAAAAATGAGAAAGCAAGAGAGGATAACCCTTCCGTTGGGAAAATGTGCGGTCAGACTACACCGTCAGCTTATCATTTCCCAACAATAAATGACCAGGGTGTCCATGGCGAAGACGTACATACTGTGCATAATCAAGCTCAGAGAGAGAGAGAGAGAGAGAGAATGGTGAACACTGTAAAGATTTACAAGCCCTTGTTGCGAGCGACCATGAGGCTCGCCGGATTGAGACCTGAAAAGATCGAGGTCGAACCAGGGACTGTCATGAACATCTGGGCTCCGACCCGATCCAAGAAGAATGCCAACAACAGTAAAAAACCAGCCGTCGTCTTCCTCCACGGCTTCGTTGCCGACGGCATCCTGACATGGCAGTTCCAAGTCCTCGCCCTTGCGAGGGACTATGCAGTCTACGTGCCGGACCTCCTCTTCTTCGGCGGTTCCTCCACCTGCGACAGCCGCCGGACTGTGGGATTCCAGGCGGAGTGCCTGGCAAGGGGGCTGGCAAAGCTGGGAGTGCAGCAGTGCACAGTGGTCGGGTTCAGCTACGGCGCGATGGTGGCGTTCAGGTTGGCCGAGTTGCAGCCTGAGCTGGTCGAGTCGGTGGTGGCGACGTCCTCTGGCCCGGTGGTGACGGAGTCGCTGAGCCGAGAGTGCTTAGAGAGGTTGGGGTTTCCGACGTGGTCGGAATTTCTGTTGCCTGATTCGGCGAGTGCACTGAAGAAGTTGCTTGAAATTGGCAGCTTCCACTTCCCTAGACTCCCCAAGTGTGTTTTCAAGCACGCTCTAGAGGTACGTACCAAAGCGAACTTTTCTAAGATCATGCACGGAGACCTTTGCTCTATCTAGAGGTTCTTAGTCCATTATCTAAATAATCGATCAATTCTTTAGTATCGGCTTTTAAATTTTCATCGTGTCGATGATGTAAACGAAATGTATTTGTCAACTATGTGTAATCTAAACTACCAAATCAAAATGATGTAAATGAAATGTTTTGATTGTTTCGGAATAATTTAACGTAATTTTTGTTCTTTACAATCCAATGACATATCAATATTTGTTATTTTCGCAAAAATGCTCTTAACAAAACAAGGAAAGTTGCAGGCGTGGCTTTCTCGGAAATTTTGATAACTTTTGCCTTTGTTTTTCCCTTTTTAGACTTTCACAAGCTATACAGGACAAGCAATGGTGGTTGAGAATTTCAACATTTTTATATTTTCATTTTTTTAATTCCGGAATACCATGCTCTTAAATTTATATAGGACCACACTTGGTGGATGGTGGTTGAGAAGATCAATCGATTACATAAATTTTTGCTTTTCTTGTCACGTATCAATGGCAGTCTTGATTTTAATGTGCTTTTCGAAGCAACCTTTGCACTTGTAGCCTTACGTTGCTAGCATGTCAAGATTGCATTACAAGTGACGATATTAAATTGGCAAAATGTGTGAGGCTTCACTTAATATAATGAAAAAAATTATCATAAGAAAGTAGATTTTAACATAACATGTTGTACTGATCATCAATTTATTGTGGCAATGCGATATAGTTTAGTTGATTTATGTTTAAATTTGAATCACCAAGATATCTATTATTGATCATTTAATCAAATTTACTTTTTGATTTCGATTTTATAGCATAATTTTAATGTTATCTCTTTTTATTTCTCTCCCACCAAAAGCATTTTCAACTATAGTTGACCCTAGGTATAAGATTAGTGAAATGTTTCATTGTTTTTAATTTGTGTAATATTTTGTTTGGATAGTTTAATGCAATTTTAGCGTAAGTATATAATATTTCTAATTTTGGTGCTAATGACTAATTGCTTGGTTATACTTTTATTATATTGAGTAAATGATTATGTTTCTTAACTTTTCCAATAAGATGCTATTTCAAGTAAATGATTGCGGAACCTATAATTTGTGCAGCAAAGTCCTCTAAATTTGATGACTCTAATCGATTCTTCTCATCATCAATTCCCTTAATCATTTTGAATTTGTTGTTGAATTAATCAATTTTAATTTATGAACATAACTAGAAAATTAAAATTCTGAAATTTCAGCTTTATATGTTTTGACGAATGTAAAATTTAGAGTAATAAAGAAGAAAATCGATAAGAAGTGAGAAAATTGAAGGAGGAGAGAGAGAGTAACCATGTGTCGTCACCCTCTACGTCTACCCTAGCCGTAGTCGTTGGCACCTATCCTGTCCTGTAGTCACCTCCATAATCACAAGTCTTCCTTCTTTCCGCATATTCGAAATTAGTCGATCAATTATTGTTATAATAATAACTGTTACTATTTCTTTTTGCTCAAGAGCTTATCAAAGTTATGAAGAAATACTCGTTATTCAGATAATTTTTTTTTTTTTTGGTAAAGGTTATTCAGATAATTGTTTGCTTTCTCTATAATATTAAATTTTTTAAATTCCTATGGCGACCGCATTACAACTAAGTGTGTTCATGACAAAAGGATTTGATTGCATGAACCATTGGAATTAGAGCATTCATCAGTATTAAAAGTTTCAGAATTTTATATAAGAAGTACACAAATTAAGGGACAATTCCGAATAAAGGCCTGAAGTGCTTTTATTTTTTAAATAATAGTCGAAGTGTCCTTTTTTTTTTTCAAATAAGAAAGCTTGAAATGAATTTTATTTCAAAAAATGGCTTGAGTCATCGGTTGATAAGGGTATTTTTGTCCTTTACATTTTTTTTCCTTTTTTTTTTTTTTGTATTAAATAAAAAATAAATTTAAAAAAAATGGAAGGGAAGGAAATCAGGTTAGCCCTTGTTGCTGCCGTCCCACCATTGCTGGGAAGGGTTGGCAATGGTGGGGGATGATTGGCCAAGGGTTGACGAGGGCTGCCACTAGCAGGGATTGGTTGCGAGTGGTGACCCTTGACCAATTCTAGGCTAGGGCCGGTAACCTCGCTAGATCTAGGTGAGGGCTATGACCCTTGCCTAAATCTGAGCGAGGGCCTACAAACCCTTGCTTACAGTTGGTAAGGGTCATCAGCCACTAACTAGGACCCAACGACCTTTGGCAACCCTTGATTGGCCATTCCTCACCACCATCGGCCCTTTTTTTAAAATATAATTTAAATAATATTTAAAATTAAAATTATATTGGGCAAAAGTGCCCTTAGCTGACCGGTGAGTCAAGTCCTTAGTTCAAACTTTTATGGCTACTTAAGGCCTCTATTTGAAATAATATATATTTTAGGTCTTTACTTAAGAAAATAAGGGCACTTTAAGCCTTTATTTGGAAATTTTTCTAGTATTAGTTTAGAAACTTTGCAATTGATAAATTCTCAAAGGAAAGTTTTTATATGGGTCCTCGAGGGCTACTATTGGATCATAATTTGAAAAATGCTATTCACAAAAACACACGTATATGTAGGACTTGGGTTGGACTACCATATTTTTCGTAAGGTGAATTTATTTGAATTTTTCAACACGTACCATTACCATTTTGGAATATTATGGTGCGCATGCCTCTCAAATAAATTTTTGACCGACAATTTTCTTTTGCAAATGAAGTTGTTTGTACTTATTTAAAATATGTGGTCCTTAGTCTTAACTATGGGAAGGTACGTTACTCATCAGTTCGTGTGACATCCCGATTTTTTTCTAATTCTATTTTCAGTTGATTGAGTCGGGCATTTCATCTGTGCATATAGTTCGTCTCTCTGAGTTGGCCACTCATGAGAGGACTAGCCTATTGGACGAAGCAATTAAGGGATTTTAACGCGTCAAACTTGGGGACTGATCACCCTCAGGTCGGATGCAAGAAAATTTCCCGAAAAAAGCTACCCGTAGGTTAGGCGTCTTGAAATCGCACTGAGATTGAATTCAACCGTAAAAATTGGGATTGAATTTAGAAGTTGGAAGCTTGGTTATGTCACACATCTTATTAGGATCATGGGATAATTTTTGTGGATTTTAATTTGATTCAGTTAGAAGAGAATTGAAAGAAAAATTGAAGAAATTGGATGTCTGAGATTTGGGACTGGCGGAAATGATATTCGCACCCGTTGAAGAATGTTGTGGGAGAGGAGATAGTGGAAGATGACATGGGATGATGTCATGGTGGGCCATTTAGTTGGATTAAAGAAAGAGGAAAAAGAAAAAAAAAAGAAATGCCCCCCTCCTTCTCTCTCCTCCCTCTCTTCTTCCTCTCTCCCGTGCGACTCCTCCATCTGCATCTTCTTCTTCTTCTTCAGATGTCACCGGAGCAGCAGCAACCGTCGCAGCCACCGCCGGAGCGAGATCCGCCGCCGCCTCACACCGCCGAGCTGCTCGCCGTCCGCCCGCACCATCACCCGCGCCACCGTCGCCCTCTCTCCTCCATCTTCCTCTTCTTCTTCTTCGGAGGCCAGCAGCAATGGAGATCCGGTTGCAGCAGCCCTCCGCCCGACCGGTCGCTCGTCCGTTCGTCGCCGCCGAGCCAGCCCGCCCGTCGCCGAAGCTCGCCGCTGCCGCCATCGTCCGCGCGAAGCCCGCGCGCCGCTCCGCCCGCTTCGCCCAGCTCGCGCCAGCCCACGCCGCCGTCGCCCTCCGTCGCCGTCGCCACCGTGAGCCACCACCGGTCGCCGCCTGAGCTACCCGCCGCCTCTCTCCGCCATTCCGCACCCGTCCGACCGCCGTGCAGCCCTCCATCGGCCCCAAACAGAAGCTAGAAAAATGGGTATGGCAGCGGGTGTTTGGCCCGTTTTGGCCGCCTTCCCGAGCCCGGATGCTCGGCCCGCCTTGAGAAAAGTCGATCCTCGCGTCGTCCTCGTCGTTTTGGTTCGCTCAGCTCGTTAATTCGGTGAGTTTAGCTCACTAAACCTCGCTTAGAGGGTTCATTATGCCTAGAGAGGTTTAGTTTATGTTAAGTATTATTAGGTTGTTAGTTTATGTTATTTAAGAGTAGATTAGATTAAGGTGGTGTTTTAATTTAAAGTGTGCTTAATTAAGGGTAAGTAGGTTTATTTAAAATATGCCTTGATTTGACATAAATGAATTTACTTTTGATTTATTTAAATGTCTCGAAATTATTAAATAATTTAATAATATATTATTATTCGAAATTATTAAAATATTATTATTTAATTATTTTCGGAATAAATTTAATTATTTATTAAATTCCGAAAATTTTGTCAGGACCCTAAATTCTCAGAATTTCGTGCCGGTCGCTGTTGTGTAGTCAGATTTTGAAATTGATGACTGGATATTATAAATTGAGTGTGGGTTGTGAAAGATATGTATATTATTATTTAATTAATTTTCGGAATAAATTTAATTATTTAATAAATTCTGAAAATTATTTTGGGACCCTAAATTCTCAGAATTTCGTGCTGATCGCTGCTATGTATTCAGATTATGAATTTGATGATTGGATAATGCAAATTGAGTGTTGATTGTGAAAAGTATGGATTTTATTTAGAAAATTCCAAGTGTTGGGTTTGGCATTGAAATTGGATTTTTAATGGTAAATATCGTAATTGGATTATGTGAGTGAAATGTAAAGTATCCAGGATCGGTATCGAATTGTCGTGTCTTTGGTTGAAAGGCTCGGGTCGCGGTAGTGGCTAGGCCAACCTGGACCCTCATTCGCTAGAAATCTTTGTCAAGAGAGTGACGTGGCTCGGGTCGCAGTAGTGGCTAGGCCAACTGGACCGTTATTCTTCTAGAAATGCCGTCAAGAGAGTGACGTGGCTCGGGTCGCAGTAGAGGCTAGGCCAACTGGACCTATGCTCCTTCGGGAATGCCGTCAACGTAGTGACGAAGCCGCGCTCCAAGGGGGGAGGCGATGCCTGGCATTAATGTTAGAAGATAGCCGAGCTACGAGTAGGCTATGTCCTTGTGTGACAGTGAATAATAATTGGAATGCGTGCTAAGTGCGACTGTGATTTATATGAAAGTGATGGCGTTCCAATTGTTTGAATTATTATTACTACCTGAGATTGTGTAATACAAATTGTGCTAACTTGCAGGAAGGAATTGAGGCGAGGTAAGTTCTCTGTGTGATGTGGCTAGGCCACCCTTGGGCGTATTTTCTTTCTAATAGGGGTTTAGGGGGTTGAACTTGCTGAGACATTGTCTCATCCCGGTTTGGGGATTACAATTTCAGGTCCCTGGTGGACGAAGCTGCTAGATAGCTTTGGTTGACCTTGAGGAGTTGCAGAGGTGAAGTCATGAGGATTGGAGAACGTGTCTGACTTGTAGGTTGTAGGACAGTTCATTTTTAAGAGCCGGTCTTTTGTAGACTTTTGGCTGTAGGCCTTCGTTTGTAACTCCGTTGGTTTATGTAAGCGATTGGTTGTGAATATGCTTCTTGCTTTTCTATCCCGTATTTCATTGTCAGGGGTTTTATAATACGTTCCGCTTGCGCATTAATACATGAATGGGGTCGGCGACACTACCTGGGAATGTCGCATTTGCATGACCATGGTGGGATGTTGGCGCGCTCGAGGTTCAGGGCGTGATAGTTCGTCACTTATTTCATTCATTCATCTCAAACGATATATTCAGTGAGTTAAATTTTGAGAATCTTTAGATTTAATAAGTGTGGGCCCCATGAAAATCTTATCAAATCTAATGATCCAGATACATTTTACTATGTATAGGACTTGGAGAATCTATCTATTACAAAGTGAGGACTTGACTTTGCTTCAAATTGATGAAGACATTTATTATTCGTAATGTCGGTAGAAGGAAGAATTTTTACTAGTCTCAACATGTTGATGTCATATTGGACTAAGTGCTTTTCATATGTGCACATTGTATTGATCCATTATGTGATACAAGTTTTTCTACTAATTTTATTTTTACTAGAATGTTAAAGTATCCCATATCATGTATCTACGAGGTTTATATATTCTTTATATATATGTGATTTACTTTCACTTATTAGTTTAGGCTTTTGAGTTGACAATTTTAACAAAGTATTAGAATAAGGTGTTGCCCCAATTTATTTTTCACATGTGGGCCCTCAATTGTCAAATTTCATGTGTTATTCGTAATCCCACTTGCACATAAGAGTTGGACATGCTTATACAGAATGCTAAAAAATTTCATGGGATAGACTAACAATGAAGATGGCAAGTAGTTACCAACTCTCTAATGTACATCCATCACAAACGTACTATCAATACAAGATCTATGATTCAATAACTTGTGGTCTCTGTCACTCGCCTGTGTCTATCGAGCTACCACATCATTCATTGTCACCCTACTAGCCAGCACGGATGCTGCTACCTTCTATTGTCTACGTTCCATTTAGCTGAAGTTGTTAGAAATGCACAGCAAAAATTCGATACTTTTATCTACAGAGATTGTCAAGAAAGAGACTAAGTCCAAGCTTGTCAATATATATTTAGTTGAATCCATCTTCACTTAAAAACTTAAATAGAACTGAATAAGATATGATATTAAATCTAAATATTATACTAGATGTTATTCATTGTTTTGTGAATTATAGTAATATAGTCAAATATTTTCATATTCTATCATGTTCATTGTTTGGTATAAACAATATATCAATATTAGTAAATATGAAAATGCACAAACTAATATGTTAAGAATCTCTTATAATTCACTAGTTAATTTTAATTTTAGCAACTAAATAACTAATTACCTCAACGGTCATAGTGCTGGATATATATAATATATATATGAAGGGTTATACAATTAGTGTACCTAATATTTCCCAATAAGCAAAATCCAAATACTTTGTGTGTGTTTTAGCAACTAAATAACTAATTACGTTGACAGTGATGATCATAGAATATGTGGAAATTTGGTTACACAATCCGTGCATCTAATATTACCCAATAAAAAAAAAAAAAACCCTAATCCTCTATGCGTGAGTGCGCGCGTGTGTGCGCGGATGCACATGGACGCGTGCGTCACGTGCTGTTGTTGATAACATTCGCATAAGGGAAGCCACTGTTTTAGCCACGACGATTAGTAGAACCTATGATTATTTACATCTTCTTTGAAAATAGTAAATGCTACATGAGTTTTTACCTTTGGAAACGGATCTGCGCCTCCACATCGATTATTATTGTGTCTTTATCTACAACATACCATTTTATTTACAAAAATACTCTTCGTAAAATCCTGAATTCTCACACCCATCTAAAATATTTAAAACCAATTAAAAGCCAAACCCCTCAAATTATAAGCATGATGTTAAAATGAGTTTGTAAGTAGGGACAATTTGATCTTCTTAATATGAGATTTTGCTTAGAGGTATGTCAATGGTACTTGCAAAAATAGAGGTAATTACTAAGTGAAAATTGAGATATGTATTTGATATTTTTCTTTCAAGTATAATTTTTCCTCCCAAAATAAGTGATTTGCGTTTACCCGCATAAGATATGTAAAACATATAACAGAAAGAAAAAAATCTCAGCCCCCGCCACCCCCCCAAAAGAAAAAAAAAAAGACAATTAAATGCAGGATCTTCAACTGTTTTTGTGTAACTCTTTTAGACAAATCATATATACTTATATCTAAATATTTTCATGGATAATGATAATATTTCTCGTTCGTTTGTTCATTTTTATAAGTGATGAGTGTAATTCTTTTTAGAAAAATATTCTTCAAATCATCAATTTTCCACAAAATAAATGGAGCTAAAATTCTAACAAACAATTGTGTAGGTTTTGGTCATATCCTTTTATCTGTCAAATTTTATCCCTCATCCTTGACATATTGACCGTCGTCCCCGTCCCACCACCACTACTACCACCATCCATTAGCCTCCCTTAGAGAGAGAGAGAGAGAGAGAGAGAGAGAGAGAGAGAGAGAGAGAGAGAGAGATGCTGCATCAAGCTTATTGCTGGAATGGGGGTGACGCTGAATGTGACGTCGCTGGAGGTCTCTAGTAGTCGTGGTGGTCGGAAAGTGCCACGGCCAGCATTGATGGTGTGGTTGGGGCAGAACAAAACGAAGTAGATCTTGTCTCCTTTGTTTTTGGCAGACATTCAGATGTCATCTCCTCCGTGGTGAATGATCATCATCAAGATATTTGTGCATTGATGGTGCGTTAGGGCGTTTAGAAGCAGAAGAGAGAGAGAGAGAGAGAGAGAGATTTTTCTAGTGGTATTTATGAACATGTGTAAAAATCATAATCGACTCTCCTTGTAAAGATAAGATGTTTACCTCATTTATCCCTTTCTTGTTGTTGGATGGTAGGTCTTGTTTTTTTTTTTTTTTTTTTTTTGGTCAATCCTACTCTATTCCTACTCTACACTCACTCGCAGACTTGTGCCCTGCCTCTTGCAGGGCGTAGGAGTCGCAACCCACGCTCGAAACTTACGCGTCCCTACCCCCATTCCCCCCTGAGGAGGTGGGGATTTGAACCCCTCACCTCCCCCTTCCATGTTGGAAGGGTGGCCACTGGGGCGAACCCCCAGTGGTTGATGGTAGGTCTTGTTTGACTGCAGAAAAGAGAGAGCCGAATTGCTGGAGGCTTCGGTCATTCCAGACAAGGATTTCGCTTTCCCGCAGTACTCTCAGGTTTGATGAATCTTCTCCTTCGGTGGTTGTTTATTTTTTAACCCTACATAGAATCCTTTGTTATAAAAAAAAAAAAAAAGAAGAAGTTTTTCAATAAAAAAACTGATTATAAGTTAAAAAAATTCTGATTTATACTCATTTTATGGGTGAGGTACCGAACCAAACCGGCACTTAATTGAGAAATTTTTTCTTGGTGGCTGCAATATGAGATGAGATCCATTATTTCTTTCTTTCTTTGTTTTTTTTTTTTTGGTAAAAGTTCTTTCTTTCTTTGTTGGTTTTCTCTAACATTAAGATCCTAGGCATAATACTTGGATTGTGTAAATCTGCATGTCACTCTAGCATCAGTTTTGTTCTGACAATGCAAGACGTGTTTGTAACCCGCTCAAGTATACAAAAGGGAAAAATAGAGCAAAACCGCCTGTATCAAGAAAAGTATACACAAACGATCTCATTCACCTTTTAGTAGGACCATAACCAGCTAATCTTCTCGATTGATAGTGTATAAAGGTGCTCGTGTAAAACTTTACACAGTTGTGATGTATGCTACAATTTCTCTGCCAAAAGCTAGTCCTTAGAACACTTATCCATGCAACCTGTAAAATTACTTTCCGTGGTTCTCGCCAAATCCAAGGGTAGATTATACGTATTAAGTTCATAACATGTCTGTGCAAGATATGCATAATTGACTTGTCAGATGATGTGTGGCTTTTGCATCTGACAACTAAGATAATTCATGAAAATTACCATAAAAGTTCCAAACTTATTGCATTTATGTCAATTTAATTTTAGACATTTTCACATTTTACCAATTGAGTTCATCTAATCATTTTTTACCAAAAATTGTTGGCTTGGATGCTGGCCATGCTACGTGGCATGACCGGCTCTGACATGGATAATTTTTTAATTTTTAATATTTTTCAAATTTCATTAACTGTTTTCCTTTTACTTCTTCTTCTTCTTCTTCTCCTCTCTCTCTCTCTCTCTCTCTCTCTCTCTCTCTCTCTCTCTCTCTCTCTCTCTCTCTCTCTCTCTCTCTCTCTCTCTGTGTACTATAGTTGGGGAGGGTCATTAGAGCTCGTCGGCCACTGGGCGAGGGTCATGAAGCCTTCGCTAACTGCATGCGAGGGCCATGGAGCCTTTGCCGGCCATAGGCGAAGGTGGCCTTGTCGTTGGCCGGCAAGGCTAGCCTTGCCTAGAAATGGTGAAGGCAGCTTTACCTGCAACCACGATGGCCTTGCCTCACTACTAGCGAGCTTCGACAACTCTCGTCGGACATAGTGAAAAAAAAAAAAAAAAAAAAAAAAAAGGAAAGAAGAAAAAGAGAAGAAAATGAAAACAATAGTTAAAACATTAAAAAAAAATTCCATATTAGTACCAACCATACCACGTAGGATGCTTAGTATCTACATTAGTGATTTTTAGCCAAAATTGGCTGGATTGATTTAATTAAATAAACGTGCAAAGGTTTTTTTGTTAAAGCAACACAATTGAAATGTTTATAACTAAATTGGTATTAATGTAATATATTTACGAATTTACGAATTTTTTGATAATTATCCTAAGATAATTCTATATATTTAGTCTAGGCTGGAATCTCATATGTAATTACATGTGCATGCCTTTAAATACATATGTATCATTGAAATTGATATTTTTCATGTTCAATTTAGTATACCCTAGTGGAAATGCTAGGTATATTTATGTCAATATAAAGTTGCTATATTTCTTATCGAGACTCAAACCCTTGGAGTACCAAAACTTAGCACAATGGAGTACCAAAACTTAGCACACAGGAGCACTTAAGTGTCAAAATCAGAGCAAAATGGATTAGTTATGTGCCAACAATGAGAAAATCCAACCAAAATACTAACATGACGTTTTTTCAGCGAGATAAGTGCAAAACGAAGTCGTTTTGCCTCGGATTTGAATTTTAATATAAATCAAATTTAATTTAATTTAAAACTAAATTATTTTTTTAAAAGGAAGAATATGAACATTGCAGAAGGTGAGGGCTTAGCCCTCATTGCTACCTCCCCACCGTCGCTAGGAAGGGTTGGGGGCGGTGGGGGAAGGGTCACCTCGGCTCACCGAGCCCTGGCTAAGGGCTAGCAACCCTGGCCAACCGGCGGCGACGGCTTGCAAGCTATGTAGCATTGACATAGACACGCGACACGCAGCACGACATGACATGACACATTGACACATCATTCTTCGAAAAATAGAGAATTCCGACACATTCCGATACTTTGTATATTAAATGAATATTTTTATTTTTAATTAATTTGATTCAAATTCATAATTAAAAAAAAAAAGCATACAATGAACTTACACTTATAATATTAATAGATCTATTCATAGGAAATTTGAAAAACATATTAATAGTTAATACATATTTATGTTTGGGGACATATTTCTAACTCTAACAAAAATTATTAATGAAACTAATGACTAAAAAGAAATCAAAATTAACTTGTTTAAATAAATCTGTAATATTTTACAATGACCAAAATTTATTATTATTCAACATTCAACACTTTTATTTCCCAAATCACTTTAAAGCTTTTCTATTTATTTTCTGATTAAAATAGCCCCGTGGTCCACCCCAACTCTCACCCCCACATTTATTTCACTCTCTTTCCATCGTTTCTTCCCCCACTTTATAGTTTCCCTTATTTATTTTTCTGATAAAAAAATAAAAGTCCCTAGGGTTCACACCAACCCCCACCCACCCCCTCTTTCCTGCCCCTCAACGAACTTATTTCACTCCTCTTTCCCTCGCAACCCCAACCCCACCCCCCGGGCGTCCGCGTCACTTCTTTCTTGAAAATTGAACACTCATGTTCTCCTCTCTCCGGAAAGAAGAAATTACGGCAATGTCCCATTAAAATCTTATTTTTAATTTTTTGAATTTTGCCCCCCTAAAAAACCCTAGCCCTGGTCTTCTCCTCCTCCTCTCAATCTCTTCTCACTCTCGGTCGCCCCATCACAATCGCTCGCTGCCTTGCTGCCGGCCCTCTATTGTAGTTGCAGTCCTCTCTCTAGGTCACCTCGGTCTTTGCTCTTCCTCTAGCCCTTTCTCACCATCGTGGCCTCGCCGTTGCTCCCTTGCTGTTGCCTCCGCCCCCTTGCCATTGTTTTGTTCAATGATCCTCTCTCTTAGACACGCGTGTCGGAACGTGTCAAGAAGAGTTGACCACGTGTCAGAAAATTCGACACATGTTGACTGCGTGTTCGACTGATGTTCGACACGTTGACACAACATGGAGGCTCCAGCAACTTGTCCATGCTTCATAGCATGCAAGCCCTCGCTTAGATCTGGGGCTAGAGTCGTGGCCCTCCACTAGATTCGGCAAGAGTCATCGGCCCTTGCGTAGTCAAACCAAGGGCTGTCGCTAGCTAAGGGGTAGGCCCGAAGGCCAACCAGGGCTGCCGACCCCTGGGCAGGGTGCGCTGACCTTTCCCCCATAGTTGCCAGCCCTTCCCGGTGACTGTGGGAGGCGATGGCAAGGGTTGATCCCTCGCCTTTTGTAATCTTTATATTCTTCCTCTTTTTTTTTAATGATTTATTTTTAAATTAAATTAAATTTAATTTATATTAAAATTCAAAAAAGAGCCAAAACGATGTCGTTTTGACTCTTCATTGCTGACTTATCTCTTCGACGAGTCATATAGTGAGTTATTTTATTAAAAAATTGCCACGTAGGATATATAGCCAAGATCGCTGGATTTGGCACTCGGGTATCCCATTTTTTTTTTTTAGTGACATTTAAGTGTAACTTTTGACACTTAAGTGTCATTTTGACACTTAAGTGTTCTCTTGTGTCAAGTTTTGACACTTGCACTGTTCTTTTGCCATTTCTTAACTAATGTTCGAACACTATCTAGCTGATAAATGCTCATTCAAGTTCTCTCACATCACTTATTATACCAACGGTCTTTGTTTACCTGATAATCTCTTTTGTTTTATTTGGTTAAACCTAATAATCTCTTCTTTTTCTTTTTCTTTTTTGGTCAAAAAGAAATTTCCATTCATTACCAAATTGATACATGAAAGGGAATCCCAAAAGTCACAGTAACAAAACAAACCTATAGATCTCCAAGATAAACAAAAAACCAAAAATCAAGGTGTTTCAACTAAGCATGATTGGTAAAGATCATCACAAGCTTATCCTTCAAGAGCATATCTATAATGGCAGAGATCATCACAAGCTCGTCCTTCAAGAATAGATCTATAACTAGATTCAAGCGAAATGATTAGTGGCCAAAACTTATGTGATGCAAAAACTTACATATTCTAGTAAGAACCTGTACAGAGTTTAGGACAGAAATGGAAAAAGCAAAAGAAAAAAAGGGTTAGAACCTAAGTAAATGACTACACGCAAAAGTGTAACATGCACTTGGTGCATGTGAAGTGCATGTGAACCCACTTAATGCTATTGCCAGCCATTAGATCCTGTGGCGCCGCATGGAATCAATACGTAGAACATTGTTTGGTTGTAATAGTGTCTATTATATTACATGTTGAATGCCCATTACAGTTTTTGTGTGCGGCAATATTTGTTATAGCATAATTCGTAGTACAGCCAAAACTACATTAAATATCCACGTCTTTCTCTTGCACTCACTCTATCTATGTTAGATTATTATTCCAAATTATGACTAAATTTGTTGAATTATTTATATATAGTAATAACATTAATTATATTTTTTAACATAATTATATGTTATGTCGTTAATAAATAAAATACTAGACATAATCAGTAAACAGTGGGTGTTATAATAATTATGTTATCTATGACACAAACATTGGTTTATATTAAAATTTATAACAATAACTAGCATCATATTAGTTGCCTCCTATCAGGTGCGTTATCTAAATTTCTATAATCAAATAGTTTATTATCCATAATATAATGAATAATCATGACTGATTATATTAATCAATGCTCAAAATATTATAATTGTTATTTCAATCATATTTTTAACTATGTAATACATAATATTCTTTTAATTGGACATATTAAACGATTAAATTGGAGTCATAATAAATGAAAAAAAAATATTTACCCCTTATTTTATATGTGATTCATACAACAAATAGTATAATAAATACTATATTACTTAAATCAAACAATGTACTAATTAATGCAATAGCCATTACGCTACAACTTATTCCATTGCTACATATGGTTGATACGAAATGGACTCAGATTATTCGGGTGTACGCACGCAAGACTTTCTCGAACTACCTTCCTTCTAGTCATATTTGTAGAATGTTGTGGAAATTGGCTGATGATTGATGGGATCTTTTTGCAGAAGGTGCATCTGGTTTGGGGCGAGAATGACAGGATCTTCCCTGCTGAAGTAGCCAAATCACTGAAAGAGTATGTTTACAGATTTCCATTTAATAGTTCGTCAATCAATTTATATTTATTTATTTATTAATACTAAAGTTTTAATGCCGAAACCATATTGTTATATCAGCATGTCTTTGCTGCTTCCTTTTGCTTGATTATCTTCCATCGTGAAGAATAGAAGCCATGTCTTGGCATAAACTTTGACCGCAAATTTTATTTTGTCCAATTTTAGTTTGCAATTAAGACAACTCGTTAGATTGCATATGTTTGTATCATAATTTTAAGAAATGAATTTTGATATATATAATCAATTTACGACAATCACAATGTAACTTTTCTTTTGCACGGTTTGCAGACCTAATAAAGCTATTATATGTTCTATGCGAAATTGAATGAAGCTATTTGGGAAGTATTGATACACTTGTAACGCTTTATTTATCTTATTGGTACTTGGTTCACTGATAATTTCCCGTTAAATAGGTCTCTCTCTCTCTCTCTCTCTCTCTTTCCGACCTGATATCTATTATTGTAAATAGACATACTTAAAAGATGTTGTTTACTCCACTGGGTTTCCATTCAATTATTTTTAGCAGAAATTTGACTTGTTTGGTTATGTTCTTTTGGACAGAAATTTGGGAGATAATGCAACACTGGTATGCATTGAGAAAGCAGGCCATATTGTTGCTTTGGAGAGACCTTTCGTCTACAATAAATGTTTGAAGAAAATTCTGGCCTCTATTTACAAAGCTGGACACACAAAATAGTTGGGTCGCAAAAATTTTCTGATGACTACTATGACAATTAGCAGAATAATTTGTTAAAATGATTACAAATATCGTCAATTTGTATGGTTTGCACCTTGATGAATTTGTTTTAAGTTAGACACATGCACTTGATTATCACAATTAATAACAATTCTATTTGGTTGCAATCTTGCTAAGCAAACCTCTCACATCGCTTCCTTGATTGCTTCAGTTGCTGCAATATAC